>JAYJLX010055405.1:0-10569 GCA_036873525.1 Chalinula nematifera | reverse complement strand
AACCACCAATGTGTTTTACTGTGGAAGGTAAAAATGTAGCACCATCTGATGATTTACGCCTAACTAATCTCCAGTATGTCGAAAGAGCTTGTCAAATAGCAGCTGCTGCCAACCCTCCCTCAAAAGTCATGATCGTTGGTACACATAAAGATAAACTCGATGATGTCAATGCTACACTGAGAACACTCGAGAAGGGTTTTGAACAATCATTGAATGATTATAAACATGTAATAGTGTGTACTAGCCATAATGATTCGATTTTTGCAATTAATACCATGGCTACTGGAACAGAGCGTCAGGGGTATACTAAAGAGATGCAAAATGCTATTACAGAAGTTACTGAAGAGTTAGCTGAGTCTCGACCTATACCTTTGAGATGGTTTATGTTTCAACTTGCCTTAAGATCTGAAGCCAGCAGTACATCGATTATTGGATCAGCTGATTGTCGCAAAATAGGTGATGAATGTCGCATTAAGAATGTAGAAGAAGCATTAGAATTTTTCAATCAATCAGCATTGTTACTTTATTATCCTGACAGTGTTCCCGATCTTGTCTTAACCAAAGTCGATCCAATAATGTCGAGGCTTTCTCATTTAGTGGCTACAACTTTTAAAAAGGTAAGGGTGCCATCTAAATTACGAGCACATAGTTTAGAATTGGAACAAAAAGGTTTATTTGATGAAGATTTTTGTAATAAGCTTTTTGACGATAAGCTTTCTCGCTTAAGCAACCAGAAGTTGTTAAAATTTCTAGAATCGCTTAGATTGGTTGTCATTGTTGATGAAGAAAAGAAGCAGTATTTCCTTCCGAGTGCTTTATCATATTATCTGTCAGATGAGGATGCTCAACGGTCCATTCCAGATGGATCATTATCCTTTGGATTTATTTTAGAAGCTCGTGACAAAAATAACAAAATAATAAAAATGCCAATTTTACCTCACAGCTTTTTTTTCACTTTTGTTGTTGAGCTTGTTAAAGTTTCCAGTAGAGAGGATGAGTATCAGTTCAAAATACTCTCTGATAAGCGGCAATATCGCAATCAAATACGAATTAACGACAACAAGAAGCTCCCGGGTGCTGTAATTCTAAGGGATAAAATGCAGTGGATACAAGTGACCATCACCACTAATCATACGCGCTGTCCCGCGATATACAAGGCAGTGAAAGGAGCAATTGACCGCGCAATAAAGCAGCTGAAGCACACAGGTGTAGTGTCTTATACAATAGTGTTCCCCTGTCCAGTTGATGGTCACAGTGGTGAGCATTACTGCGAACTATCAGAAGACAACAAGGACTATACTTGCTCCCGTGATGCTGATTATACTAGAGGTGTGACAGAGGACATGAAGCATTGGATAAACGGTAAATATATTACACAATACTAATAAGTATATTGTTTACATAGCTTTCTAAGAAGCCATAAAATGATTCATATTCAGTACACTCGTCATTTTCTTTACATGCATATCAAACAAATACAAGTATGCTACAGCAGGGGCATGTGCATGTGTATCTTAATTGTTAGAGTGTGCTGATGTATCTCAGTACGGTATTAAGGGCTGGGTGCCATTCAGTGGGGCTTGTTTTTTTTTTTTTCATTCAATTTATGCATAGCAGCTAGTACTGATATACTAGATTAATTTCTTGAATTTACCGACTTTTGTGAAAGTAATACAAAAACACAAACCAAGAGCATTGTATTATTTTTAAACAAATACAAGTATGCTACAGCAGGGGCATGTGCATATGCATGATTGGCACTTCTACTATGCATGTTCTAATTGTGTGTACATGTGTTTAAATAGTGGGTGTGGCCAAAATTTTTGGTGTACTTCACACTTGCCATAGTTAACTTTTTTGCAATGAATACCCCCACCCCCTGACATAAATTTTGGATACGCCCTTTTTAAGCTAATCCACAGTTACATACGGTAGGTCATAAATTATACATGTGCCAATTTGAAAGGAATTTGAATATCATAGACCCTATAGTTGCAGGGATGCTTCGTTACACAGTGTACAATTCAGTTTCAATTATCTAAAGTTGTTCACATCATTTCAATATGTATATGTCCTTATAGTTACCTCATGCACTAATAACTTTTGAGTTGTTTGGCTTTAAAAGGATCTTATAACTATAACTGTTACCAATATTGTTTCAAATATTCTTTTTTTTTATACAGCAATGTTGTCCACTTGCCATACAAGTACCTCCCCTTCTAATACAGGTATTGTAATTATACTTGCATGTAAAACTGCATGATCATATGCTTTAAAAAAAGCTAGAAACTAGTTTCAGCTGTACATGTAAACATGCACTTTCATTTTTTAATTGTCATGATTTTTTTTATGTTGAGCTTGGTTGAACATGCTTTCGTCTGGCAGTTTTTAATGCTATAATTTATTTAAGTGATAACCCACTCCTTTCCAAAAATGTTTCTGTATGCTGAATAATACTTGTGATTTGCTGCTTGCTGCTAGTTGTGATGATTGATTCACTTGTTTTCCTTATTTCTTAAAATATAGGTTCTTCATTGGATCATTCCAAACCGACCACATTCAATACGTTCAATCTGTTAAAAGACAAATCAGCCCAATGGAGTGATATAGGTCGAGCATTTTGTGTTTCACATAATGATCGTGAGACCTTTCGCCGTGATTCTACCCTCACTGATAATGATCGATTGGAAGCTGTTCTTAGCAAATGGTTGGAGTTAACCCCAAATTCGACATGGACCCAATTTTATAAGATTTTGACTGATATCCTGAATTTCAAGGATATAGGTAAAGTGCTATAATATTATTTATAATTATACAAGCAAATATATTTAGTTTAATTATCATGACTCTTATACAAGAGTTATCTTATTATACAATTATAATAATTATATCATTGACTTTGATAGGTAATCCTATTTGTATGGCATTTATCAAAGCCCTCGATACTCATCTGGATTCACTGTCCAATACTGCAGCAGGGAGCATCGATAGGTTATCAGAAAAATTATGTTCTAAATCACTGATACCTGAGCCTGTTAAAGATGACCCTACCAAGTCATTCGATTCTTTGTTGAAGTGCTTCAAAGAATGTATTTTGTTTGAGCAAAGCACTTGCCCCAGTAACGTGACCCGCAGGAAAGTGGCGGACTTCATAACAGCTCTGAAGGAGATCGGGGATGGTGTGGCCACAGTAGCTGACACCATTAGAAACGACATCAACAAAGAATTGGGCAGTGATAGCCCATTTTACCACATCGGCAAAACTATTGATGCATTTGAAGTATCCAATACAAATGAACAATCTGAAGCCAATCCCTCCAGTAGTACAATAGACAAGAGTGCAACCATTGAGGCTAAAACAGTTACATTAAAGCAATCTCAAACCAGCTGCTGCCGCCCTGAGATTGAAAACATGATTGCAGAGGAAGTTTCAACTGAACACTCTGAAAAATGTATATAATATGCCTGCATATACCCTTATTTGTACCAGTATATGTATCCCTTTGTATCAGTGTTTGTATTCCTTTGTACCAGTATAGGTATCCCTATCATATTTTACTTTGCATATACAATATACTTATTATAGTGACCAGAATCAGTAGTGCTGGAGATGCGTCTACAGTGAGTGAACCCGAACAGACTGACCGCTGTGACCCTAATCAACTCAATCCCACCAGCAAGTCTGATCCTCCAAAAGGTATGTCAATGTTTATGTTATAGACCTGCTGTTTAGGTGCTAGTAGGGTAAATGAATATCATTAAAGTTGCTTTAACAGCTATATACTATTATATGGATGGCAAAAAAAAAACCCATGGCAAACAGTACTGGGAGATTGCTTGAAAAACGAGTCCAATTTAAAACTAGTACTAAATGTACATATCCCTCGCTTTGAATGCAATTTGAATTTGAAAGCAACATCAACATTAATTAATTAATTAGTATAATTATTAATGAAAGTATGAACAATATGTGCATATGTAGCTCTTGATAAAAGGAGTGGCTCATTAATTAAAATAACTATTTAGCAAGTATAAATCTAAAAAAGGGTTAAAACTACTAATAACTACAATAAAAATTATCATAATGCTATTATTATATATTATTATTAGTATAATAGACTAATTATAGTGAAGATTGCAAGTATAGATTTTAAAAGGGTTAAAAGTATTAATAACTATAATGAATAATTATTATGCAATGCTATATAATATAATTATAGTAAAGATTGTATTATAAAAATTAAGTAATAAAAATTAAGCACGTGCTTTAGATTGAGTTAAGTTCAATTGTGAAGAAGTTCAGATTGTCATTATTGCTTTGTAATTGAATTGCTGGTTTTAAAAATGTCAGGTGAAGAAAAAGAGAGCGAATATGAGAGCGGTGACAGTGATGGAGATACATGTAGGTCTGGAAAAAAAAGAGCAAGAAAAGATGAGGAGTTAAATGAAGAAGAGCTCAAAGAAGAAATCAAGAGACTTGAAAGACAATTATCTAAGGTATAATAATAAATTCCGATATCAGTATTACAATATAAACGCTACTAAGTGTCGCTATACATAAATGATTCCCATTTATTTAGAAAAAGAAGGATAATAATAAAAAAGCAAAAATCAAACAAACAAAAAAGAGGAGGTGGAAGAAAGAGAGGATCAAATAAACAAATTTATATTAATAACTACTGAGGAACTTAAAATGTTAATGTTTCAGTTTTTGTTTATGCTTTGATAATGAATTTGAAATGGTTTCAGTATTATATGTTAGCTGCATGATTAAGGGTAAATAAATTCGGGCTAATTTCACTTGCAACTTCAAACTTTCATACTGAGTTGATTGCACTTATACGCAAACTGCTGAACTTGAGTACATGTGTAGTAATTTCAATTGGCTATTTAACAACAAGATTATGAGGGTGGATATATATTACTATATAGTAATACAAGGATTAAAATTTGTGGTTTAAGTGACTACATGATAATTAAGCTAAATTTATAAATTAAGTAATGTTTATATCAATGTGTAAAGGATTAGAAAACATAATTATAAGGATATATAGTGTACACTGCATAACATACATTTGTACAACCATGTGTCTAAGATACACACATGAGGTATGAAAGGTGACTCTCAAAATAAATGCAGCTGTTAAAATGCAATGTAATACCAGTCAGTTGAGTAAGGTCAATATTTAATAGTTGATAGTTATGTTGTTAGGAGTAAATAAATGTGAAAGATGGCGAATCAGTCAACTTCCAAGGAACAGTTGCTACTATTAGAGCAGCAAAGCCTGTGTCTACTGGAGTTGTTCAAGAAATAGTCGTGGCTTCCAAGGAAGGAGATGGTACCAGTATTACAATGGCTGCTTGGGGGGACAGGGTTGACACTCTGCACATCGGTAAACTGTACGATTTTCAAGATATAGTTGTTCGCTCCTATCGTAACAAGAAAACGCTTACTTTAACGAAAAACAGTAAAGTGGGAGTAATTGGTGATTGTCGTATCGAGTTGCCAGAGCAGCCGAAGAGAGTCATCAAGAACACAGCAATAGTTGGTACTCTAAATGCCTATGTCCAATACTCTTGTTTCAATTGCAATGGAAGGATTGTGGATGTTTCGTCAAGCACATGCCGCTGTAGCCATTGCAATATACTCCAAAACGTCTCCCGTACTAGCTACACAGCTACTGTAGACATCTTGGTGCTCGATGACAATGAAACCTAGTCTCACGTAGCCAGACCCTCCCACTTTTGCTTCGCGTGGTGAGCACGCGAAGCAAAAGTGGGAGGGTCTGGCTACACGAGACTAAATGAAACCCATGTATTGCACCTTTACACTTCTGTGTTGGAGACAATCCAACAGGGAAAGAGGCTTGCTGCAATTGAATTAGAAGAGCTAATTTTGGCAGAATGTCGTTTGGTATCCACGATCATGTATGATGAAGACACAATGGACATAATACAGATTAATAATATAAATGTTTTATTGGACTGTGTTTGTTTATTTTAGTTATTTGAAAGTATAGTTATTTTGAAGATACTCAGTGTTTTTTTTTTTTGATGCGTTATAAACAATAGTTGCATTCTCCTTTAAAGTAAAGTTTTAAACTAAACATGTGTGTAATTTTCAGTAGTTATTTTTTTAAAGTAACATTTTATTGGTCAACTGACAATACTTTAATTACAAAGTTATACAATGTTGTGAATGAAGCAGTCAATATACATATATGTATCTGTTAATTATTCCAGTTGATATTCTTTAGTCCATCGAATCCATCCATTCCACACTTAGTACCAGCCACTCTACAGCCAAATAAAATGGCGTCTTCAACTGAACTCTCCTCCAGTAGTGAGTGTATTACGGCTCCATTGAATGTATCCCCCGCCCCTAGAGTATCGACCACGCCCCCTGAGGGAGGGAAGGACGGGGCTGTTACTACCTGTGACAAGGAACACTACTGTTAATACATTAACATACCTACCCTCTAGTATTAACATACCTACCCTCTAGTATTGATATACCTACCCTCTAGTATTAACATACCTACCCTCTCGTATTAACATACCTACCCTCTAGTATTAACCACATTACCATACCCAGTACCCTCTATTGTATTAACCTCTCCATTAGTATTTGTTGCAGTTGCTCCATTCGCTCCCCAAGCACATATTACTATCACACTATAAAACAATTGAAAAATGTTTATAGTAAAAATATTATAGAAAAATAATAATCATGTATACTGGTATATCTTAATATAACTATGGTTTGCCTATTTCTAGTTAATGCCCATTACTGTATACCATAAAACCAGGTTGTTAGGCGTACATCCTTGTTAAGCACACGTTTTTCTCCTGTTCTAAACATGAATTATTAAGCACATGCGTATACACATGACGCAATAATTGATCACGCCCCAAAACATATGCTTTGTTAAACACATACAGTGGACTCTTGCTACTCAGACTCTCCGAAATGTGACCACCTCTTTCAGGCACGAATTTATGATTTGCCAATTAATTCCATAGCAAACTTTCTGTATAATGTGACCACCTCAGTAATCGAACCACTTGATTTTGTTCCAAAGGTGGTCGGATTAGAGGGAGTCCACTATTTTTTTATAAGCGCATACGTTTGTAAGAAAAAAAAAAATAAAAAAATATTGTTTAATAATTAAACACATGCACTTAACAACCTGATTTTATGGTAACCTGATTGTATATGTTATTAACCATCACAACACAAACCACCCTAACCCATTATATAACACAAGCTAACCCGTTTCTACAGTAGTCTCTGATCCGTAGACACGCCTCCTCTGGAGTCTGGTATCCGCGGAATAAAGCATATTCTTTGCTAATAAACAGCACGTCAGGCAATGGCTCCAACTGCTTCAGGAAATCTCTCTTCTTCTCCAGTTCAATACTGATGGTAATGGGAGGGCAGCCATTATTACTCTTGCTGTTATGGTCTCTGATAGCAGCCACCATTTTAGACAACTCATCAGGATGCTTACCCTACAGGATATAACAGAATAGGAGAAACATAATTATATAACGCATTAATATTCACATTGAAGCACCTTTAGTTAATATTTTCATATTGGAAGTATATATGCATGTATTTTATTGTGTTCTACCAACGTCATCAATGTGTGGGTGTAATTGTGTGTTACCTCGAAGTGTATCCATGAATATTCCGCTGTGTCTAGATTTAAACTACTCTCAAAGTCAGTATATTTCAGCTCAGGTAGACTCCTACATGTATATAATACAGGACTATTATAATACAAGGGTTATAGTATGTAGCTTTCCATTGATGTGACTGTAGATTACAATTATTCCTACCCCGCCCATTTTCTCTTTATTGTAAAAATTTCTTTACCATAGCTATACTATACATAAACTCCACTCATTCCTTATATTGCCCCGCCCCCAAATAATTAATTATAATTAACCGGTAATGGATTATAGTTCGTGATCCTGTTGTAGTGTTGAGTGTTACACATGATGTGGGTACTTGGTAACCATGGTGAACTACACAGTGGGCGTGGTCAACACAATACTGATCCAACTGATCCAATACAAACCTATAGTAAACAGGATATACTATGAATTCATACTAACCGTTTGCACAACTTAAAAATTTAATTAATTAACCAGTTCGGTATACTTGTCCAGTAAATATTTTATTCCACCATGCTGGTTAGTGTAAACTTAATTGTTAATCAAATTGCTTTGTTTTACTGGTATAAACTATTATTCAGCTTTTACTATTACAGTGCAAATTGGAGTACCAACATGGCCACCCCAAAAGCATGCATATGCTAATGACGTCATGCGCAAATTATAGTCCATACAAATTTAAGAGGACAGAGTTAGATAAAAGGGTTAAAAACTAGCATATTGGATGCTTGTAATGTCATTGTGACTAACACTGTCTACTGGTCGACAAGCCACGCCCATATATTATCGATACGTACCTCATACACACATGCTAACCTTATGTCAGTGACTCACTGTGTGTCAACTCCACTCCCAACTGTACCAAAGAACTCAACCATACGTTTACACTCCTCTCCCAAGTTACTACTGTCCAACATCTTAATAACAGCAGCTGTGTTGGCCGCGTTGCCCCCCTTACACCATTTCTGGTTTTTTGCTCTCATGTCTTCGTCCTCGTTGGGATAACGATCACAGGTATTTATAATGTCCAGGCATATCAGACCTACGCACAGTACGGCTCCTCGTCTTCTTACTGGCGTAGCTTCTTTACGGGCCATCTTGCTTGGCTCTGGGCTCGAGCTATGCGATTGGGATTATTAAAAAGAAAGGGCAGGAATGTGCTTTAATTAGAATACGTCACGCCCATATGCACTAATTTCAATTAACTCTAATAATCATTAAACCACACCTACTTGGTCACGTGTGACAAAATGGAGCAGTCGGTAAGGCTCATTGTTTCTCTATTTCTTGTCGATTATTAGTGGTTATGATGTCCATTAGGAGTTAAATGGTATAGCCCAGAGATGGCTGGAGGGGTTAGTGCAGCTACAAAAAACCAACAACCAGAAGTATCCTTAGATACATCTCATTGAATACATTATTACTGCTAAAGGAAGGGTTGTATTCCAACTCGTTTATATGGCCTATAGCAAGCCGTATATCAGTATACTTATATTCTATTGCTTTAATCAGCTGTATACTGTACTCACTGTGCTCTGTATAGCTGTGTACAGTAATTAGTATGAGATTTGGCACTGGTCATTAAAGGGTTAAAGTATGGCCATTAAAGGGTTAATAATGTAGATGTGGAGATATACTATTGTTAATTAGTTTATGTAACTTGCTGCACAATAGTAATAAAGGGTTAAGTTATATGATTCTATTTAATGCCCATGTCCCTTAATTATAACCCTAACATTTTCATGCTTTGTAATGTGCATATTGAACAGTTTTATTAATAGTTATTACTAGTTATATAATTATGTTTATTATCTTCCTTAAACATAATTGTGTGTTAGATCACAGATGGGTCCACTGGCTCCCAAAGGGTTAATAATAGCTATATCATTATGTAATACTAATAATGATATGTTTGGTTACTATATATAGATTACAGGACTTGAACACTGTATTAGAGACACTGGCCTCTGGAATGAAGATAACTTTACCGTATGTGTATGTTTGTTTACTATATATAAATCATTAGCTTTAGTTTCATAACTATAGTGTAAAGACGTCTCTTCATGCTGGTGGTACCCATTTAGCTGTATTGGCCCGCACCCTCTCCTCGTATCTATCTGTTGCCCTTGATGTGAGGGATGTGGACTCCATCGCTGGTACTGTACACGCCCACGTAGCTCAGGCACTCATATCGTTACTAGGGTTAGTACAAGTATTAAACTTAGGGTTATAGGGTATAAGATTATGTAGACTTTTATTTGGTACATCCAAGTATAATCTTATTGTTCAGTGAAAATGTTTCCAAAATTTAATAGAAACCAATTACGTATGTAGAGTATGGACACCATGCATGGCTTTAGGTCACCATTCTTGTTAGTGTTGAAAAGGTTTGTTTTTTTTAATTACTTTTCCACCAACTAGAAATGTTTTGCATGTTTTGCGCTTTTAGATAAAGACAACTAGTAATGGATAATGGAGTAGTAATTATCAAGGGTGTGTGTGTGTGTGTGTAAGTGGCCGTCCATTGTAATACTCAAACTGGATTCATTAAGTTGTTTAGTGTGTAACCTGCGGACATAATTGGGGAATTCCCTTGTAGATTCCCTTTCAATACAGCACTCTATTCTGTGTAGTTGCTATTGTTGTTTATGTGATGTGTGTATGTATGTAATCTACTGTACTGTGTGTATATTGCTGTTGGCTGTTTATTGATTATTCTGAGCCTATAATAATCTATTTTTATCACTGTGTGATGATGTAAGGGGGCGTGGCTGTGGTTGGCTATATATTTGAACCACTTGATTGAATGATTCATTCTTCCTTGTGTGTGTTTTGTGAGGAGATATTAAAAGGATGTCTCTTGTAGCATGTCGATCAGATGCTGAAATT
>JAYJLX010055394.1:0-10571 GCA_036873525.1 Chalinula nematifera | reverse complement strand
GAACTGAACACGATACACGACATGAAGAGCCAAAGAACCTGCGACATACTGATGTTACTGATACAGCTATACGACTGCCTGGAGAGGAAGGGGAGGCCATTAACATGGGAAGCAATAGCAACCGCTCTCAGGAGGTTGGGTAACCACGCATTGGCAGAGAAAATACACTCACGACATCACAACAAGTCTACACCACCAGCCATTGTACCACAGGGTGATGTATCAACCAACCCCAACCCTAACACACAGCACACAGTAACCAATAGCAGCTCCGATACTACGGTACAGGCACACACTAGCCCACCCAGCACCATAGGCACCACCTCCACAACCCCACACACTACTGTAGGTACCAACGACAACTCTAACGATGCGGGGGCGGTTATTGTGAAGCATGAACACTGTCCTATATTCAACGAGTATCATTCATTGGATGAAACATTTAATGAACTTCTAATAGAAGTCAAGGATGTATTTATGAGCGAGGGGATTCGTCTGGACGTGGCTCAGGATGTGTTGAGACGTAGGTGTGGTTTACCACCATTAACACAAGAGAAGGCGACGCCCAATGCTGTGTTCACTAGAGTAGAAGAACAGTGTTCCATCATCAACTTCCGTATTGTGGTGTTTCTGGTTAAGAGTCTCGAATTGGGGGAGACATTACTGAAGCAGTTAGATACCTTTAAGGGAGCTGTTGATCGGTTCAAGTCATCAGCTAATATGGTGGAATTGGTCGATCTAATCAAAAGCAATCAGACCATGCCCACTGGAGATCAGAAGATGGTGAAACTAAAGGTTCGAGAGTTCTGGAGTGAATTCACAATGGAGCAGTTCGAAATAATCATTAATGAAATATTCCTCACCCTCTACGATATCATGACACACGTTAGCGTCACAAAGGGTTGCATCTGCCTCAACTGGAGTATTCCCGATATCGACACCACCGAATTACTCCCTGTGTTATCTGTAGAGTTGGTTAGACTCATTGGAGTGATTTATCTACACATTGGAAGCGACATCATCTACAACATTGAAGGAGAAGGATGCGAATCGATCGAAGCAGCCATGATACAAGCAATAGAACTGAAGAACACACGAGCAATAGAGCTATTACTAGCTGTGGGTTGTAATCCAGAAGTAGCCTCCTACAATGGAGATAATACCGTGACGAACATAGTGAATATCAAGCAGCCATTGGATGAGACCAGCAGTAGTAGTTCCACTGTACCACAGTACCTATGTGTATTGGGCCATAACGAACATGTGGAGGCCATTATTGACCCTGACAGTGTGTTACCATCATCAGCTGACACAGAGCAGTGTGACTCATGCAGGATTAAAGATAAAATACTCAAACAAGCTTATCAGGAGATGGATTACTATCGCCAAACGAGTCTCGAAACAAGGAAAGGTAAAGCAATAAAATTAATCAGTCAGTTAATTTTATTTATAATAATGTACAGGCAATGATAACCAAGTCATTAAGACAGAAGACAAGACCTCTGTTGACCCACAATTACACCAAGAAGGTATAATTGTATACACCAGCTGTCATTATTATAATTATATATCAAACTTTATTTTTATGGGATTTTGTATTTTGTTTTGTTCATCCACAGATCGATTAGTGGCTATACTTAAAAGGGAAAAGCAAATTTTATTGAGAGAGCTAGCAGCTGCCAAAGGTTAGCTATATACATGAGCATGTAATTGTGGGGCTACTGATGACATGTATATCAGCACATATTACCTGTTTTTTGTAGATGAAGTTATAGTTATTAAAGCTAGATCTTCTTCAGCCACAAAAGAAAGCTGTGAGGTAATTGCTTTGTTATATGATACATATACTGATTGATAAGTTATTAATTTCACAGCATTTTGAAGAGCCAAAAATAGATGAAGATATGGAATGGAAGCGAAAGATAGCAGAAGTTGAAGATGATGAATTGGCTGAGATATTAGCAAGTACAGAAAGTGAGAAGATACCATTTGTAGAAATTGTCAAGGAAAGTAGCATGAGACAGATGTGGTTGGTTGATGAAAATGAAATTAGTTTCACTAATGAAGAGGTAGGCAGTGGAGCATTCTTCAATACCAGTGTTGCTGTGTTCTGTGGGGCTAGAGTAGCGGCAAAACGGTTGTTACGCTTTGTAATCGGTCAAGAACACAATGCTAGAAATCGGTATATTCGATCCATCTGTCTCTCCTCTGTGATCCATCATCCCAACATATTGCAGTTCATTGGGGCCACACATTATTCATCCCCAAGGCCGGTTCTATTGTATGAATTGATGCACTGCAATTTGTTCAGTAGCCTATTTAGTATCGCAGGTGATTCAGAGTCTATGTATTCTCAAGCTCTTGATGTTGGTCACGATATCGGGTCCGCATTGTACTACCTCCATTCATTCAAACCTCATCCCATAATACATAGGAACGTGTCTTATACAACTATATTGGCCAATCCTTTAAATAATGGAAAATGGACGTTCAAGTTATCGGGTTTTGAATCTGCCAATTTTCATCGCTATGCCATCGTGGATAAACATATTTACCCTGAAGCATTGACTGCAGCTGGCTACGCTGCTCCTGAAACAGTTTCCCCCCAAAACCTTCATTCACCAGCAGTGGATGTTTACAGCCTGGGTGTTGTCCTGATAGCATCCATTATCCTTCCAACTGTTACCGATTACAATGCTTATCAGAAAAAAATTAGTGAAAAATTTGCCCTTCAGGTTTCAAACGTAACATGGGAACCAATGCAATCGTTTCTTCAGCAATGTACAGACAGCGACTACAGCAAGCGTCCGACTATTTCAGAAGTGCTGAACCATGTTGACACACTCAAGACAAAATTTAAAAGCTCAAACATTAACTAATGCTTTTTTTCAAAATCATTTTGTTTTTTTATAATTCATTAGCATATTTTACTTATTGAAACAATTTTTTAAAAAACTAAAATAAAAGGGTAATTGACTCACAAAAAAAATTACTATTGTGGACATACAGTAAAAATAACTCATGTATTTAGGGGAGGGAAATTGCAGGTGATTCGGGTGGCTGCATGTTCTCAAGCTCTTGATGTAGGTCATGATATCGGGTCCGCATTGTATTATACCTTCATTCATTCAAACCCCATCCCATAATACATAGGAACGTGTCTTATACTAGCGTATTAGTCAACTCTTTAAAAGACGGGAAGTGGACATACGACTGCATGAGTTATCAGGATTTGAGTCTGTAAACTTTCACCATTACGCTGCCAAGGATAGATGTGTCTTTGCGGAGGCATACACTGCTCCTGAGGCAATTCACCCCAACAACCTCCACACACAAGCAATGGATGTTTATAGCTTGGGCGTTGTCCTGATTACATCCATTATTCTTCCAACTACCACCTCCACATCTCTTCTACATATTGATGCTTATCAATATAAAGATGGCTTGATATATGATAAAAATGGCGTCCTTCGAATTTCAAACGTTACATGGGAACCAATGCAACCATTCCTGCAACAATGTACAGACAGTGATCATAGCAAACGTTTAACTATTTCTGAGGTATTGAAGAATCTCGATATACTGAAGACAAAATTTAAAGCCGCTAGAAATAATGTAAATAATTAATATCTATTACTTTAACTGCAACTTATAATTAACTTTTATACACTCAAGTTAGATCAGTATAAGTCTAATAAACAAACTCATTTTAAAGTAAAACATGGGAGTAAAATAAGAGGTTAACTGTTATGCATTTTTTTTTTTATTAGCTAGCAAAGAGGGGGAGGGGCTGCATGCAAGGTCCGGAGTATCCGGACGTTGACGAAGGAACCCAGAGTGTCTGTGGTATTCAGTCTCGTCTCAAAGGCAAAGCGAGGCTCAAAGTGTGTCACACATGGTTGCCATATCTATCAGTGTTGATGTGTTTGCTGAAGTATTATCCGAGGATGCAGACTGGTACACGTTCGGAGTGTTCCTCGGTGTTCCCTCTCCCGAACTGAAAGACATCGCCCGTAACTACCGATTAGAAGGCACCATGAGATGCCTCATTGAGGTCCATGAACGATACACGGAGAGAAGCGAGGAGCCATTGACCTGGGAGACCGTCATTACTGCTCTAAGAAGGAAGAAGAACCACCATCTTGCTAACAAAATACACACTAAATTCATCAAACCAGCACCAGCAGGGGAAGCTGGGGCGGGGCTCCAGACTAGCCCCAGCCAAGAGTCACACAGCATAGAGGATCAGTTATCTACTGCATCAAGCACTCATTCTGCTGATCAGGTACCCACCCCTGTCCACCATGAGCTCGGCGAGATGACATTAGTTCAGTACAAGTCATTCAGCGGCATTAGCAATGAATTTGAAACATTGTCTAATAAGTTCGAAGCCATTGTATCGAGAATCAAGAAGTCCCTTCGTAGCAAATCTGGTGTTGATTTGTCAGATATCCAGGATTTAGCCCGAAGGCGTTGTGGCTTGCCATCATTACCTGAGGGAGAAGCGACGTTTGACGCTGTGTTCAACAGAATAGAGGAACATTGCTCCATCATCAACTTCCGTGTTCTCACATCTATGGTTGAAAACCTCTTGGATGGAGATGAAGTTCTGAAGAGGCAGTTAATTAGATTTAGAAGAGACGTTGACATCTTCAGTACCTCAGCTAATATGGTGGAGTTAGTAACACTCATTAACCGTAATCGCCAGCAGAGTGTAGTGAATGGTTCTGCCAGTGCCGTATCCATGGGTTACGAAGTGTTGCCGGTAAAGCTGAAAGTTCGTGAGTTCTGGGATGATTTTACAATGAAGCAGTTTGAGACGATTATCAACGAAATATTCCACACCCTGTATGACTTCATGTCCCATGTATCCGTATCGAAGGGATGTATCTGTTTCAGCTGGATCATTCCTAAGGCAGAGGACACTACCATATTACTCCCTGCACCACTTCCCCTAGAGCTAGTTGAACTATTGGGAGTTATTTCTCTGCATATTGGAAGTGATGTCATTTATAAAATTGAAGGAGAAGGATGTGAATCGATTGAAGCAGCCATGATACAAGCCATTGAACTGAAGAACACACGAGCGATAGAGCTGTTACTAGCTGTGGGTTGTAATCCAGAAGTAGCCACCTACAATGGAGATAATACCGTGATGAACATAGTGAATATCAAGCAATCATTGACCAGCAGTAGTAGTTCCACTATACCACAGTACGTATGTGTATTGGGCCATAACGAACATGTGGAGGCCATTATTGACCCTGACAATGTACTACCATCATCAGCTGATACAGAGCAGTGTGACTCGTGCAGGATTAAAGACAAAATACTCAAACAAGCTTATCAGGAAATGGATTATTACCGTCAAAGAAGTCTTGAAGGAAGAAAAGGTTATTTAAACTGCATTGTGATTAGTAATGAGTTTATGTTATATATTACATAGATGATGATGATGATCAACTCAGCGGTGAGGTACAATACAAGGCCCCTCCAGCTAACCCAGAAAACCAAGGTAGATATAAGTCAAAAATTAATTTCGTATAATAATGATCTATCATTTTTATGACAGAACAATTAGTGACTATACTTAGGAAAGAGAAAGAAATACTGTTGAGAGAGCTGGCAGCTGTTAAAGGTTAGCTGCTGGTGTTTCTATTGTATAGTTACAAACATTACCAATAATATAGTTGTTTGTTATTGCATGTTATGCATGCATGGTATCTGTATTGTAACAATACCCTATATTAGAAGGTGAGACTATAATAAGATCAGCTGATTTATACTCATGGGTGTATTGTAATGGTCACAACATAATACATTTTAATTATGATGGTATAAAACTGTTTTTATTTTTGTAGATGAAGTTAGGCTGATTAAGGGTAACTCCGCTTCAGTCATGAAAGAAAACAAGGTATTATAAAGCAATTTAGTATTTTCATATGCATGTGTTAAATAGTTTTTCTATAGTACAGTCACAGTGACTGTGAAGTTATACATTTTCTTTATCCACATTCAGCCCATATAAAAATTTTCAAACCACCAAAAATAATTTTTATGATGAGAAGGTTGTGTGATTATACCTTAGAATATATGGCACCAACTTCCATGAAAGCAGAGTTTCTAATCCCTTAGCTACACATAATCTATTACTATGCCAAAATTCAGTATTTCTCATGTTTGTTTACTTATAGCTATTGTTGATAAACACATGGAGGTATGTTAGTTCAGATAAGGGAAGCCTCTAAATTAGTAATTAAATGGCTAAATTAAATGGCTTTACGGTATTGTGATTTTTATAGAGTGTTGATGAACAATGGAAGCAACAGATGCAAGAATTTGAAGATCCTAAACTAGCTGAGATATTATCATATGCTGAAAGCGAGAAGATTCCGTTTGTAGAAGTTGTCAAGGAGCCTGGCATGAGACAGATGTGGTTGGTTGATGAAAGTGAAATTAGTTTCACTAATGAAAAGATGGGGAATGGAGCGTACTCTAACACTAGTGTTGCTGTGTTCTGTGGGGCTAGAGTAGCAGCAAAAGAATCATTCAATACAAGTGAACATAGCTATAAAAATCGGTACATTCGTTCCATCTGCCTCTCCTCAGTGATCCATCATCCCAACATAGTGCAGTTCATTGGGGCCACACATTATTCATCCCCAAGTCCTGTTCTATTGTATGAATTGATGCACTGTAGCTTGTTTAAGAACATTTTAAATATTTCAGGTGATTCAGTGGCTGCGTATTCTCAAGCACTTAATGTTGGTCACGATATCGGGTCCGCATTGTACTACCTCCATTCATTCAAACCCCATCCCATAATACATAGGAACGTGTCTTGCACTAGCGTATTAGTCAACCCTTTAAAAGATGGGAAGTGGATATATAAGTTATCAGGATTTGAGTCTGCAAACTTTGACCATTACGCTGTCAAGGATAGATGTGTCTTCTCCAAGGCATACACTGCTCCTGAGGCAATTCACCCCAACAACCTCCACACACAAGCAATGGATGTTTACAGCTTAGGCGTTGTTCTGATTACATCCATTATCCTTCCAACTACCACCTCTACGTTTCTTTCTGTTGATGATTATCTGTACGAAGATGACTTAATATATGATAGAGATGGTGTCCTTCAAATTTCAAACATTACATGGGAACCAATGCAACCATTCCTGCAACAATGTACACGTAGTGATTATAGCAAGCGTTCAACTATTTCAGAAGTATTGAAGAATCTCAACGTGCTGAAGACAAAATTTAAAGCCGCTAGAAACAATTAATATCTATAGTTTAGTTACTTTAGCAATAATTTTTATACACATCAAGTTAGTCTAGATCTAAGAACATAATTATTTTAAAGTAAGAAATGAAGAAAAACTTGTGCATCTTTGAAAAGTAGATCTATGTGCAATTTTGATCAGCCACTTGCTGAATGTACGATGGACCAGATTTAGATAGATCAGGCTATAGACTAGATGGCAAAGGGGGAGGGGCTGCCGCATGGCCTGGAGTATCCGGACGGTTAGGGGTGGATATGAGGTTTCATTTCCAATAATCAGTTCTCGACTCTCGTGTCACACATGGCTGCCATATCTCTCAGTGTTGATGTGTTTGCTGAAGTATTATCGGAGGATGCGGACTGGTACACGCTCGGAGTGTTCCTCGGTGTTCCCTCTCCCGAACTAAAAGACATCGCCCGTAACTACCGATTAGAAGGAACCATGAGGTGCCTCATTGAGGTCCATGAACGATACACGGAGAGAAGCGAGGAGCCATTGACCTGGGAGACCGTCATCACTGCTCTGAGAAGGAAGAAGAACCACCATCTTGCTAACAAGATACACTCAAAGTTCATCAAACCAGCACCAGGAGTGGAAGGGGAGGGGGTGGGGCAAGAGTCGCACAGCATAGAGGATCGGTTATCTACTGCATCAGGCACTCGTTCTGCTGATCAGGTACCCACCCCTGCCCACCATGAGCTCGAGATGACATCAGTTCAGTACAAGTCATTCAGTGGCATTAGCAATGAATTCGAGACATTGTTGAATAAGTTTGAAGCACTCGTGTCTAAAATTAAAAAGTCCCTTCGTAACAAATCTAACGTTGATTTGTCAGATATCCAGGATTTAGTTCGAAGGTGTTGTGGCTTGCCATCACTACCAGAGGGAGAAGCAACGTTTGATGCTGTGTTCAACAGAATTGAAGAACATTGTTCCATCATTAACTTCCGTGTTCTCACATCTATTGTTGAAAACCTTTTGGAAGGAGACCGGGCCTTAAGAAAGAAGCTAGTGAGATTAAAAAAAGGTGTTGACATCTTCAGTACCTCAGCCAATATGGAAGAGTTAGTTACACTCATTAACCGTAATCACCAGCAGAGTGTAGTGAATGGTTCTGCCAGTGCCGTATCCATGGCTCACGAAATGTTGCCGGTAAAACTGAAAGTTCGCGAGTTCTGGGATGATTTCACAGTGAAGCAGTTTGAGGCAATTATCAACGAAATATTCCACACCCTGTACAGCTTCATGTCCCATGTATCCGTATCGAAGGGATGTATCTGTTTCAGCTGGACCATTCCTGAGGCAGTGGACTTCGCCATGTTACTCCCTGCACCACTTTCCTTAGAGCTCGTTGAACTATTGGGAATTATTTCTCTGCATATTGGAAGCAACGTCATCTACAACATCGAAGGAGAAGCATGTGAATCGATTGAAGCAGCCATGATACAAGCCATTGAGCTGAAGAACATACGAGCAGTAGAGTTATTACTAGCTGTGGGTTGTAATCCAGAAGTAGCCACCTACAATGGAGATAATGCCGTGACCAACATAGTGAATATCAAGCAATCATTGGATGTAACCAGCAGTAGTAGTTCCACTGTACCACAGTACGTATGTGTATTGGGCCATAACGAACATGTGGAGGCCATTATTGTCCCTGGCAGTGTGCTACCATCATCAGCTGATACAGAGCAGTGTGACTCGTGCAGAATTAAAGACAAAATACTCAAACAAGCTTATCAGGAGATGGATTACTACCGTCAAACGAGTCTGGAAGCAAAGAAAGGTAAAGTGATATAATGATATAATTAATTTATAATAATGAATTTATTTATAATAATGGTTAATTAATTAATTAATTGTATAGGTGATGATAACCAACTCAGTAAGACAGAAGACAAGGCCCCGGCTGATCCACAATTACGCCAAGGTATACAATTGTATACATCAGCTGTCACTTTATATTTAGTATCAAACTTCATCAACATTATTAGACTGAAATTTATTATTAGCTATAGCTCTTTCATTATTAGTATTGTATTTTTTGCTCATCCGTAGACCAATTAGTGGCTATACTTAAAAAGGAAAAGCAAATCTTATTGAGAGAGCTAGCAGCTGCCAAAGGTTAGCCATGCATGAACATATGTAATCATGGCAACTGATGACATGGTATATCAGCACATATCTATTACATATTACCTGTTTTTGTAGATGAAGTTAAAATGATTAAAGCTAGATCTTCTTCAGCCACAAAAGAAAGCAGTGAGGTATTTTCAGTATGCTTTGTTATATGATGCATATACTGATTGATGTTATTAATTTCATAGCATTTTGAAGAGCCAAAGTTAGATGAAGATACTGAATGGAAGCAAAAGACAGAAGGAGTTGAAGATGATGAATTAGCTGAGATATTAGCAAGTACAGAAAGTGAGAAGATACCGTTTGTAGAAGTTGTCACTGAGAGTACCATGAAGCAGATGTGGTTGGTTGACGAAAGTGAAATTAGTTTCACTAATGAAGAGCTGGGGTGTGGAGTATTCTTTGAGACTAATGGCGCTGTGTTTTGTGGGGCTAGAGTAGCAGGAAAAGAGCCGTTCGATGCAAATGAACACAACTATAAAAATCGGTATATTCGATCAATCTGTCTTTCTTCAGTGATCCATCATCCCAATATAGTCCAGTTCATTGGAGCAGCTCATTATTCATCCCCAAGGCCTGTTCTATTGTATGAATTGATGCACTGTAGCTTGTTCAAGAGCCTTTTAAGTATTCCAGGTGATTCAGTGGCAGCGTATTCTCAAGCGCTTGATGTTGGTCACGATATCGGGTCTGCATTATACTACCTCCATTCATTCAAACCCCATCCCATTATACATAGGAATGTGTCTTATACTAGTATATTGCTGTCAAACCCTTTAAATGATGAAAAAAGGACATACAAATTATCAGGGTTGGAATCTGCCAATTTTCCTCATTATGCTGTCAAGGATGGATATGTTGTCAAAGAAGTATGCATTTCTCCTGAAGTGATTCATCCCAACAACCTCCAATCACCAGCAAGGGATGTTTTTAGTTTAGGTATTGTCCTGATTGTGTCCATCATTCTTCCAGGTACAAATACCAACATCTCCTTAATGCCTTCATCTCGGCTTATGAATGATTTTCAGTTTGAAGATGACTTGTTACTTAATAAAAAGGGGGTTCTTTTGAAAATAGCATGGGAACCAATGCGATCCTTTCTTCAACAATGTACATACCGTGATCACAGCAAGCGTCCAACTATTT
>JAYJLX010055383.1:0-10573 GCA_036873525.1 Chalinula nematifera | reverse complement strand
GGACTGGGGGGATTTTCCTTTGGAAAGATCAAAGGTTTCCATGGTAACGAGTTAACAACTTTTGGGTTGTCATATTTGAACCAGTGAGTGAACAACCTAGGTTGTTATAATAATAATAATAATATTACCTTTAAGCTTAACAGTAACTTCTGTCTTCAGATCATTATATTCCAATTGTTTCAATACTTTAATGAAGTTATCCCATGTAACGGGAGAACACTTTGACTCCATCCATTTATGTATTACTGCTTCTAGCTTGTCCTCAGCAGTAGGATAGCGGGTTGAATCGCTTGCAATGTTGCCTCGATCATTTATGTCTATACCCAATTCTCTACCAATATTCCTCCATTCTGAAGATTTACGTTTGAGAAGATCGAAGACCTCTTTGAGCATTGGAGTAGACTTTGGAGCTGCATAATAAAAAAAAAAGATCTGAATGATCAATATAAGTGTGTGATATACATGTATACCTACGCAGCTACCTTTTTGTTGATCGTTCTTTTTCGGTTCCTCTATAAAACAAAAATAAATTATATAGAAGATCAAGATTGATATTGTGGTGTATTATGTTACCTTCTATCCAATGCTTCATGCTCTCCTTCACAGGCCCAGTACTTCCATCATCGGAACAGGTATACTCTATATTGCCTTCTGCTAATGTGCAGTAATGATCACTGCTGTGACCATCAATAGGACAAGGGAATACTTCCTTAAAGCACGATATACCTGTATGCTCCAAATCCTTTCTTGCACGGCCAATTGCTCCTTTCATTGCCTTGTGTATTTTAGGGCAGTGTTTAGGATCGTTGCTGCTCATGGTGACTTGTATCCACCATGTTTTATTGGATAGAACTATTGTGCCTGGGATATTATCTTTGATGTCATAAATTTGTATTTGATTACGATATTGCTTATTTGAGTGTAATTCAAACTGGTGATCAGGCTCTTTACAAGAAACAAGCTCAACAATAAAAGTGAAAAAAAATCCACAAGGTAAAATGCGTACTTTATTGTTGGCACCTTTTAAAATAAATCCACATGCTAATTTACTCTCACAAGCAGACTCAGCAGGTGACAGATATGATAAAGCACTTGGAAGGAAATACTGCTGCTTATCTATATTGACCATAACAGCTAATTTAAGTGCTACTAGAAGTTTTAAAAACTCTTCGCTACTTAAGCCATCATCAAAATTCCCTCTGTAAAGCTTATCACAAAAAGCTTTATCAAATACACCTTTTTCTCCCAATTCCGAACTGCATGCCTGTACTTGAAATGGTAATTTAAATGTCGTAGCCACTAATTGTGACAGCCTCTTAATTATTGGATCAACCTTCGTTAAAACAAGATCAGCAGCATCAGGATAATATAACATTAAAGCTGATTGGTTAAAGAATTTCAAAGCTTTTTTTACTGCTACATTTTTCATGTCAAACAAATTGCCATATTTGAGGCAATCATCCATTCTAATTATAG
The DNA here is from genome assembly GCA_036873525.1 of Chalinula nematifera. Classification (NCBI taxonomy): domain Eukaryota; kingdom Metazoa; phylum Porifera; class Demospongiae; order Haplosclerida; family Chalinidae; genus Chalinula; species Chalinula nematifera. Next base: position 9,097 of record JAYJLX010055383.1, on the reverse strand, counting down.
AAGCTTCATCTCTTAATGCAATTTGAAAAATAAACCATTTTAAAGGTACAGGGTAAGGCTTAGCTAACTCACTTGTGACGGATGTAATAGCTCCTTGTATCTCCTTGATATATCCCATACGCTCCTCTCCTGTAGCCATGGTATTCATTGGAAAAATCAAATCTCTATTAGTAGTAGGTACTATCACATGCTTATATTTTTTACGCAAAAATGCAAGTCCTTCCTCAAGTGCAGTCAGTTTTATAGCAATGTCTCCCTTTAGGATATCTTTGTGTGTGCCCACAATCATGACTTTAGAGGGAGGATTGGCATCAGCTGCTATTTGACAAGCTCTTTCGATATACTGGAGATTGGTTTGATGTATATCAGGTAGTATGAAATTTTCCCCTTCCACAGTGTAGCACATTTGTGGTTTGTCTTCAAGACTCTCCGTTAACCGCATGAGGACAATGTGAAATGAAGGACCTCTATACAAGAGAGGAAGCATGTCTTGAAACTGAGGTTGTCCACCGGAGTCAATTAAATTGTACCATTTTGAATGAAAAATTGTTTTTGAGCTATCCTTAACTTGAGACAATTTAATAAGCATTTCCAATAAAGCATGGTGTTTACGTTGATAATTGAGAGCTAAAACTTGCTTATCAGGTGATTCCTGATGCCAAGGGGTCAGTTGTGGAGTTAGAGAGCCACGGTGATCATGACTCTGATGAGCAAATTCAGGAATAGTGGGTTGATCAGCATTATGATAATTGTCATTAAGGGATTGTTGATCATGGAAAGCCTGATGTGCGCCTGGCTCGATGGGACTGTTTGGATTTTCATGTTGATTTTCTTTCAAATTCTTCATATACTCTGCAATCAGTTCCTCTAGGGTTTCCTCTGAGACCACTTTAAATTGATTGTTGACTATATGCAATCGATATTTACTTATTGTTCGAACTGGATTCTCCATGATGTTGGTGGAATTTTGCTTCTGTTTTGGTAGTGGATCTTCACCCAGTATCACCTGCAGCAAACTTGTCTTCCCAACTCCTGGAGGCCCATTTAACAAAATATTAAGCTGCGTTAGTTCTTCATTATTACACTTGGCTATAGCTTCTTTTACTTGGTGATATTCTAGCCGGGAAAAAAAAAAAAGAAAACATGAATTGCATATACATGCAGCAATCAGTGATATATAAAAACCGCCAACTACATATATATACTGATACTTAATTCATTCAAATATAAAATAAATATTATAATAATTATATACAATAATCATCTCAGTAAAGGACATACACTTATCAGTGTCTTAAACAGATCTCAATTAATCGTCTGACGTGCATGCAGCAGACAATTAAAGCACTTCACTGAATTCAAATGTAAACGAGGTTCCAAAGACTGTTAACTGGTATAATATACATGTATAAGCAAACAACACTGTATTATATTACATGTAGCTCACTACATGTATAAATATATAAACAAAATAATGAATAATTCATAATAAGTTTACAGCACATATATAGTGGTCACAATGAGAATAAATACTATAACTTATTTTACCTAATGATTGCTCAACGTTAACAATTGGCAAACCAATTAAACTCGAAAAACTGAAGAATGTAATCTGATCATGCATAAAAAAGCAGTAATACCAGTTACCATTATAGAATGCACTTACATGTAAGTATCATGCAGAGGCCATATAATAATGAAAGCACTAAACTAGTGCTGAACCCTCGCAGTCATGCATGTATATTTTTATTTTATTTGATACAAAGGTGACCTGACATCGCACAGTTTCTTACAGCATTAATTATCTCAGTTAGCAGTCTGCACAGTCCAGCATGCACACACACACCACAAACCGTCTTTAGTATATAAAACACAGCATATACATAGTTTCTTCCAAACTGAACTAAGTAAATACTTATACAATTAAGCATGAAGTAGACTTGCAGACTATCCTATATATACAGCATTTTCCCACTGACTATAACAAAATTCACAATCACTCAAAAAATATAGTCCAGCAGAAGATGCTTTCACAACACAAGTTCTAAAAATTCTAGGGCCATAACAAGGACAGTCCAGTTGCCATCCAAGCACTATCAAGCCTGTAGCATCATGCAACAAGCCTATAGTATCAACATATCAGGAGGCCATGAAGAACTTGAAACAACTGTCGAGGTATAGACTAGGCATGACTGACAACGTGGTCGTGCAACATGTGCTCAAGGGATGCACTGAAAAAATGGTGCATGCATGACCAGCAAAACTATCGATCGAGCTATCGATCAAACTCAAAGATCATTGCCTTAATCTTGGATGCTTTTTCAAAAATCCTTTGAATCATGGAATCATGGACATCAAGCACCCGGCTTTAATGGAGTGTCAATGAAGTTTACCATCAAGTATATTACATGCATGGTAACACACAGACATGCACACAACTGGATACAACTGACTATAATATAGACTAACTAACCCTCCACCCACGCTCAGATTAATTAATTATACATACCATTTGAATCTGTATAGTGACCCTATAATTTATGATAACAAGATAATACTAAATCAAAATGGATAAAATCAAACAGAAAAATATATACCTCTTGCTGAAGCCACATGAGGCACTTACTTCTCCCACTGGAGACCTTCACATTATCACTGGGTGATTTCAGGATATCGATGGGTGTTTGACCAAGCTATATAGAAAACAATTGTATAATTAATAAATATTTATGATAATCTATAAGCGAAAAAATTAATTTTGTACGGTGAATAATGAACGTAATTAATTAGTATGAAACAGGACTCGTGACAGTGATACATAAGTATTTATACTACATGTATATCGATGGCATGAAATTATTTATCTCGATCAACACCATGCAACACTCAATAACAATACACTAACCATATAATATACTGTATAATGTTACACAAGGATATATAGTTACAAAGAATATATACATATAACTATATGCATTATGATAGCATATACTTTATTGAGTGTGTTGAGTTTGAGTCCTTTACTCTCAAGGAGGTAGGTAAGGAATCCACTGAAGTCAATACGTATATGACAGTATTTACAGAGTGTATGTAGTACAGTATTACCATTATCCTACAACAATTAATGCATGGCATTGTATTAATAAACAGCATTACTAAAACTAACTGTTAACACATTGATGTTAGCCCCATACTGATCAACAAGATGCTTTACAGTTCTCCCATTATAAGATAAATGTAGAGGAGTCTCCCCATACTAAACATGAAATTACAACAGTTAAAATTAATAAGGTTAATTACATGTAGTACGAACCACGCCCATAAAATAACCCATGTAAGATCACATGCGCTATTCACTGGAACATGAATACAGTTACATATCACTGAAGTACAGACTATAATCATTCATGTAGATACAATTAATTAAAGCAACACCCACCACTTGTACGTTAACATACAGAGTCATGACTCATGCATATGACACTGCATGTGTGTACTTCTAATATTACACATTGCTTTTCAAAATAATAACACATACCTTGTTACGTGATTCAACACTTAGGCCAGCTTTTAGTATCAGGTAATCGATCAGAGCAGTATCACAATTGATACGTCGACACACTGTGTGTAGAACTGTATTTTTGTCCTGTCACATAATATTATTACAAGTAAATACACATAACAATAGTAAAATAATAGTTACATATGTATATTGTTATATTGAATCCATGTGAGTGAAGTGCATGGTGAGGGGCGCAGACCTTGGCTTAGAATAAGTTATATGATTACTGTGTCTATAATAGTAATTGCTTCTAGTCTATTATTAACATGTTGCATTTGCAGTCGGAGTTTATTTTTATCACAGCTTTAGCAAGTGCGCATGCCATATAGAACAAACTGACTGAGTGAAAATGCTGTTTCTGACACAGCCAAGATTTCAAACCTCAACAGGAATCATATACTTTCACTGGTGTCCTTAAATTAATGGTGGATTAAATGGTAATTAAGTTCCAGCTTTTCGTATTCTTTTGCATAAACATGGATTATAATTTATTTTTAATCCACACTTCATAACTATATGCGTCACACATGCACTATTGCGATATAATCTACTTGCACATGACTAATTACTTACCATAACTATACAAATCATTATATGCAACTAGGTAATATAACAAGTAATAAACTAACTTTTGATAACACATTGACTTTTGCCCCATTGCTAATGAGGCATTCTGCTATATCCTTGTTACCAGCCGCATGTAGTGGTGTTACATCATTCTATGAATATGAGAGAACATTTAATAGATATCTGCATGATATAAGCACTATACCATGTGCATGCATGCATGCGTGATATACATGTATACTCTATACCTCACTATACCCCTTTCATGAAAATTGTATTGGCATATACATGTAAACACAGTGGGAGGTGATTACTCTGCCTAAAGCAAATTAATGTACGATTATTGATTATTAATACCAGATTATATCCAGTTGAAATACAAACAAACATGGCTACCTTCCTTTTAAAAAGAAAGCATTCTAGATAGTAGAAGGTATTAAAGTTATCATTTTTTTACAATATATATAATAGTTAAAAATTGTGGTGTGTCAGTCCTAAAATATTTTAATTCACAAGTTAAACTTGACAAGGGAGTGAAGTTTGGGACTATGGTTTGGGGAAAGGCGGAAAGCTGACAGAGTGGTGATTGTTTGGCCGGTAAAAACGTTTTAAACCCCATGATTTTCACTTCATAAGGGCCGGGCGGGCTTCCAGCTTTCCTGTGAAAAGATTGCATACCCTAATCTATATATAGTGTGTTGCATGCATGTTTATAAATTAATTAAAAGAATTTAGATATAGGATTTTGATGGTTGCTCTTGCTTGATTGCTGGGTGGGTGCATGGGGTGCTGGTTAGTAGACAGTAAATGACATAAAAACCTTGATGCCACGGGCTGCATGGGTATTGAGTTTCGTTGGCATGGTTTGTCAACAACAATCACAAAACACATACACACACATACACACACACACACACGCACGCATGCACACGCACACACACATGCACACACACACACACAAACTGACATACTATAACCCTCCGCCCACGCTCAGGTTAATGATTAATACTACACATGCATACACTATGCAATTCGCATTACGAGACAAAAGTCAATATACCAGTAAACACATAATATACTCTATTAATGTTTTTCAGTAATATCTAACCTTATTGCTAATATTGGGGTCAGCACGATGTTGTAATAGGAGTATAACAACTTTAGTATGTCCCCATTGTGATGCTTTATATAATGGTGTATAGCAACCCTATAAAATACAACACAAAACAGCTTAAGTCATGCATAATAATAACCCTGTTAATAGTGTATTAACCCTTCACATGTTTGGTTCCCTCAAACTGAAATAATTATTTACAGAAACATTAATGATAGACCATGCAAGTATGTAGATCATATATCCATATGAACATTAAGCATTGATATGACATTTAGACTATTAAATTATTATGATATAGACAGATATTTTAGTAATGACGAACAACTATGGGGTATGCACTGGCTAAACTTCACTACAATATCTTTTTTAACCGAAACCTATAGATCTTTATCCCAGATGCGCATGATCAGTTATATACATGTATCCATGATTTAGATAAATGTATACTATTATACTGAGTATAATACAACTGGGATGAATAAATGCATGCTTAAAGAAGTGTATTTCACTCTCCTAACTAAATTGCTTCACTGACTGATCGATCAAATAGTAACTTGTCAATGAAGTAGCTCAACTTGAGGTATTGCTTCCCTGTCGATCCACGCAGCACACAGTGCATTACAAAGTGGGGCACTGGGTGTCCAGTGGAAAAGGTAATTGATTATAACAAATGTGTTACTCAAATACTTTAATTTCCTTTTTCTTTGATACACCCACTCAAAGGGCTATAATGTTTATAGCTATGTCCTTATAGTAGACTGGAATCACTTTTTATTACCCAACTTGCCTGTTTGTATGCATGCATGCATGGTGCTATAAATTAATCACATGCAATTATTATGTAAATATTGTAAATAATCCCTGACCCCTCCTGATATAGCATTGCAATAAAACTCTTCCATCGCTGGGGAAGATAGAGTGTAATGGACTGGCTGAATGTTTTAGATTTCAGGACTAGTAATATACTTGAATTGACAAAGAGTATACCAGAGTATGCATGACATGTTTTTTAGTGTTGCTATATATATCATGCATGAATGTCCTATCACGCTACGCTCACACAATATTGACAAACATAGACACACAATGAGAGGTGAGTATACGGTTTAAAAGTAAATACCAAATGTACAATAAAATACCAGATTATATATGAACATGGATATGTGTATTGAATGTATACCGCACACTTCATTTAGATATATACTGCATTTTAATACTATTTAGAAGCTAGCGCATGTGTTGAGCAGATGATGTAGATTTTGGCTATCATCATGTACAAAATTAAAGATTGAGTTAATTTTTTATTTATATTGCAGTCAATTTAATTCTAGTATGAAAATCACTGTTAATGTATGATCATGTATAATGAATTTCCTGTTAGCCATTGAATATAAATCGCTATAATACAATACAATCCTTTAATACAGACAAAGTCAATATAACAATGTACATGTACTCTATAATCCTCAATGTAATTAATGTTCTCCAGCAATAACCTACCTTATCACTAATATTGGGATCTGCATGATGCAGTAACAGGACTTCAACTATTTTAGTATGTCCATTTTGAGATGCCATATACAGTGGTGTACAGCCATTCTATGAAACAATAATACACAATATAAAAACAGCTCAAGTCATGTAAAAATAACCCTATAAATTTTATTAACCCCTTATGCTTGTTAAAAGAATAGAATGCCAAGTATTTGCTTTCGTATAATATGACTGAAACATTAATGTCTGAGACCAAGTAGATTGCAACTGTACGCATATGAACATTACTATAGCATAGCCATTAGTAGGGGAGACTTTAAAGTATTAGATTGCGATGATTATGATGGACATGCATGATAGTAGCATAACCGACAACTATAGGACAAACCGAGTAAAAATCAATTAAAGCATCAGATATTTAGCAACTCACTATCCATTAATAACTAAACTATACTAATATATCACCTTCACCTGACCAATTAACTAACAAAACACATCAGCTACACCATTGAAACCACATACAACCTTCCAACTCACAACCCACAATTCCACAAATGTTTATCCTGCAGTTACATGGTACACTGTATGTGATGCATAATATAATTTAGGTACAATACTACATGTCAGTAACAATACAGGTATTATAATTAAGCCAAAGCTAGTATAACTATATGTACGTGGGCGGAGTTTAATTAGTATATACAAGGAAGTAGCATACCAGAGTCTAGTCCCGCGTAGCCAGACCCTCCCACTTTTACTTCGCATGGTGAGGATCTGGAATACTTCATACTATACTTTCGTCCAGCGTTGCACCTCAATTTGAGGTACAACTAAGTGGTAGGCTGGTCTTGAGGCTTCTTAAGTGCTTTTCTTATCAGTTAACAAGAGAATCATGTTTATTTAGCACTTAAGAAACCCCACAAGACCCACCTACCACTTAGTTGTACCTTGAATAGAGGTGCAACGCTGGACGAAAGTAGTATAGAAAGTATTCCAGACCCTCACCACGCGAAGCAAAAGTGGGAGGGTCTGGCTATGTGAGTATAGTCTAGATGATTCTACTCACGTTTTATAGTATGCGAGTAAAATAACAACTCAATACCTCCGCAGTTTCCCAATGTAGTATACTAACTAAAGTATAACATGACTCTACTCACTTACAAATGATTACATCTACAATAACAATTAATATAGTATAATCATTATAACACCTTATTTACAACTCACTCTATCTGTATTAATATCAGCCCCTAAGGAGATAGCCTCTCGGACACCTTCTACTGAACCATCCCGTGCTGAGTCATGTAAAGATTTATTCTAATATATAAAAGGACAATTAGATATTATACACATTACAAAAATAATTATAATTACCAGGTCTTTCTGTTCTTCAGATAATGTAGCTTTAACCTGTTATTAAAATTAACCAATAACACTAAATAATCCATACTGTATTAATTAGCCCTCCACACACAGTAAGTACAGTACTATGCATTCATATACATTGAATTGGGTCCTTAATTCATTAAAATTCACTTATTCATCCATTTTCATTATTCACACATACCATAATTATTATATTTTTATTATAGCAAATGAATAATTATTATTAATAAGAATTATAGGCCAACTCAAATCTCATTATAAACTATGCTTGACCTTCTATTTTATAGTATGAACTTGAAGTTGGATTGTTAAGCACATAATTATACAGACAATAATTGACCATCTTATACTGTTTACTCATGCGTTCGTTTTATTGATGGCTTATGCATTGTAATCAGTTTATCCTAATGATATATAAAAGAAGAGAAGACTACTGACTATAAGATTCAGTATTAAATTTGTATTCAATTAGGGTAAGATTTTATGAGTACATTATTGTCATTATTCCGTACCCATTATATTCAACTCATCAAATTAGACCAATAATATTGGGGGGAAAAAAATGGTCCAAGGGTTTAAATTGATTCAAGTTTACTTACTTTTCCACCCGACATGATGATTCACGGGAAATATCCACTCGATCAGTTGATCTTGTATATGATTGATCGACTATACACCAATTTTAAACGATAATGAGGGACGTGGTTGTTAGCTGTATTGTGCTTATTATTAAGGAAAGAAAAGAAAACAAAAAAAAAACCGAAGCAAAATTTAGGGTGGGGCTCGTTTATTTTAAAGATGTGCGTTCGGGATCGGGAGGCACCCGATTAGGAAACGCGCATGGATCAAATTAATCGAGAGAACTGAAAACGTTTTGGATTAAAATTAACGAGAGCGTTTTATAATGACTACACACCCATTTCTTGTATTAATAATAGGATTACACGCCCCTTCTCTTTGGAATATAAATG
>JAYJLX010055361.1:0-10577 GCA_036873525.1 Chalinula nematifera | reverse complement strand
ATCATGCTTGATCAATGCATAGTTTCACTACAGATCCACCCACACGCCCACACTGATTAAAAATAATTATTAACCTAATGAATTCATGAAAACCACAATCAAAGGAATTGGGTTACATCACAACACAATACAATAAACAGGATATACACACACATGCACATACATGTTTAACATGTACATGTATATGTACATGTATGTGTGTATGCATAAAGTATGAATATTGCTATTATGTCAGGGAAAACAGTGATAAAATGAGAATGGTAAACTAGCGAGGCTAATAGAAAATGAGCAAATATACTTAGAAAGGAAAGAGAGAGAATTACATTCCAGCCCTTATTGCTGTGTTTAGTATGACTTACCCATGGCTTGGTATTTAGCTGAGATAGTTGTGGGATGATGCAATACCAGAATCTCTCCCTCGAACTCAAGACAGGGGGCGGGGTTAGCGGCAGAACTGATCATAACCATACCCTTCCTGACAAAATTACGTCGAGTCTGCACAAAAACAAAAAACACAAGTTGGGAAAAAAAACAAAAGTAACCCAATTAATAATTACTATAAGTTAATTAGGGGGTTCAATCAAAGGTCATCAATACACGTACAGTGAAATAGGACATACCATCATGTACAGTAAATGCATGCATAACATTAGAAAGGATATGTACTCACGAGGTGATTAATGAACCTAATATTATATAGAGCATACCTTCTTTAAAGCGAAGGAGGCAGTTTGGCCTCCCCTGACCTCCTGAACAGGCAGCCTCTTCCTGTGTATGCTCCTGATCGAAGCAGGGATGAACTCCCCTAGAGCAGTGGGACCCAGGAGTAAGGAATCATTTACACGGATAACACCTTGCAGACATGTGCCAGAAACAACGGTACCCACACCCTGGAGTAGAATTAGAGGGGGAAAGAATAGGTATTGAACATGTATTATGTTGATATACAATACACTACTGTATGCATGTACATGTACATGTGCTTCTGTACCCATGTACATGTACGATACATGTACATGTACACGTGTGTCTGTGTGTAGATGACGAATATTGCTTACAGTAACGGAATAGGTTTCATCGATCTGGAACTCTGCTGGTTTGTCTTCATTGTAGTGCATACGAGCTGACAGTAGTCCAATAAACTGCTTCAGGAGGTCGAGGTTGAGACCGGTTACATTAGAGACTTGGAATATGGGACACACCCTGGACATATAAGGAAGGGGAATGAAATGATACATAAAGGATGTATTGTATTATAAACTGGTCCAGTACTACCACAACAACACAGGTTAGGATAAATGGGCTAACAAAACATTACTAAATAAGACACATAGATAGCTTTAGTCGAAGGAAACGTAGGTACAGTGTATACAAAATTAATACAAACACATTATTACAGATTCACTATAAAGCTATCTCACAATGTTCAACGCTTTGATTATACGAAATATATAAGAAACACTATTATTTTGTACATGTATAAACACATCATGAATGATCTACTACCCTCAAGGCAGAGAGCAAGCCAGAATAGCTACACCAAACAAGCAGACTATAATCTGCTGTAGCAACACTACAACGCATACACTACATGTGTAGCCAATCATCAAGCATCATTATCATTGTGTGATCCATCAGCTGTTTTACAAAGGAAAGATACAACTACAAACACATGTACATACAGTACATACATACAGACACAATGTATATATTCTATAAGCATGCATAACCTGCTACTGGAAAAAAACAAAGCAAGCAATAATTATTTGTCCTCTAAGTCTAAATACATGTACATACACATACATACATGTACACAGCTGCTCTGCATTGTACAGTACATGTACATGTAAATGTAAAAATTAATGTATTTTTTCCTTTCTATTGCTTCTCTTCCCTCTCCTTCCTTCTCTACTCACCTTGCTGAGGAGAAGTTGGTAGCTGAAGTGATGACGTCGTCTTCTCCCTGTACTATAACAGGTATCTTCCTGCAGCCGGGCGACTTGAGGATTCGATTCAACAACTTCATGGTCTCCTGGAGTACGTTGGGTGGGCACATGTCGACTTTAGTGACCACGACAAATACTGGGACATTCAGGGCCAGTGCTAGACCCAAGTGCTCCTTGGTCATACCAATTACACCAGCATTAGCACCAATCTAGGGAGGGAGAGCAAAAGTAAAAAAAAAAAAATTAAGTCGTATTGAAAAAGTTAGCAAGACTGAAAGAAAGGATGAGATTGTGAAACACATTTTTATAAATCTAGAAAGCGCTTTTTAGTTATACAACAGTACGTGCGGACTCACCATCAACATACAAAAGTCTGGGGCGTGGCCAGTCATACCAAATATGGTAGTCTTGAGGTATTTCTCGTGACCAGCCAAGTCAATGAAAGTGATGACTTTGGAAGATCTCTTACAAATATCCGCCCAGTCCAGACTCCCGTGGCTCTCAACTGAATTAACAACTTCACCGTTTCCATCGAACCCCAGGATATCACACCCGACACTGGAGGTACGCCCACTCTCAGCCTCGTGTTTATGACGGAACAGCTTCTGTCTGGCACGACCACGCCCATTATCGAGTTCACCGTGGGTCAGCACCCCTAGTAGAGTACTCTTACCAGCATCAACATTACCAACCACTGATACTCTATTGGAAACAAACAAAAAATAGTCAAACAGGTCCAACACTTGTCAAGTCAATATTAATGTATTGAGTGGGCGTTGCCTTATGTGGGTGTGGCTGATAACTAAGACAACTGACTTAAATACATGTAAACACATTCAAGGTACTGAATCCGAATCAAACCTTAAAATAATAATAATATACACTTTCAATAGTACAATAGTGTATACAGTGTACATACACTTTACATGTATTGAACAGATTGATAATGAATAAATACAACTTCAATTAGCCTGGCCGGCCAATACATTAAAAATTAGCGGAAAACCTCTCACCTAACTTCCAGGAAGTCTTCCTCGTCCATCCTTCTCTTAATGAGACAATCAGCCAACAGTCCACCCTCAACTGCCTTCTCCCTGAGGACCTTAACATCGGCACCACAGGCTGCGGCAACACTACGCAGAGTATGCTCACTGGACTTGAGCTCGTCTGATGTTAGCCCATTACTGGAGTTACCTAAAGAATAACAAAGAACCAGTTACTGGAATAATTAGTATGGTGGTATAATTATTTATGTTAACAATGGTTATTGATAACTTTATGGCACAAATAGTCATAGCAATAACATTATTGTTAATAGCACACATTGTGTGTGCATCGGTGTATATGAATAATGAACCATTGAGGAACAGTCAATGGTTTAACAATAGATGTAGTGAGTGTGTAGTGGAATAGGCCAGTTCAATACATTGGTAAGACTATACATTGCATTGATGGGTTAATGATAGCACAGTGAGAGGTTTGGCTGCTAGTAGAAGGGGCCTACTAATGGTCTAGTATAGCCCATTGTAACTAGTGTAATATATAACCAGATACATACAGTGTATGGCTTATTTTACATCAAAATAACTAAATACCACACTAGACATACATGTGTATGTACAATATATAGTACCACCACAATTATACCAGGTGTTTAAAACCACTTTACACTGTACCTCCCACCTAGCTCCAAAACACAATAATATTGTATATCAAAGACAACCAATTTATTATGAATATAGGTACATATGTATCCCCTTACTTCCAGTGCCCAGTTCCACCATTATCTCTCCCTGTCCATCGGACATCTGCTCCTTGAGGACAGCGACTAGCTCATCGAACTCATCAGAGGAAGGATTCACATACTTTAACTGAAGGGGAAATATAACAATGTGAATATAGGAAGGGGTAACACAGGCATATATTATAACTATATATCTACTGGATGTATATGTACATGCACAGTGTGAATGCTTGACTTATTCGTGCTGCATTGTCATCAGTTGCAGCTGTAATAGAAATATGTGCCATATCAGTTTGACACAGCTAGGGAGCAGTGCTAGCTGTCTCGATATGGATTATGTTTGTTTGTTAAACAGTACAGTATATGTATATAGCAAGGCATGTACAAATTAATCATTTTTAATAGCGGAAAATTAAAAAGTGTAACAACTTGACTACAACACATTTAACATTATATTCAAAGCAATAAGAATTAAAGTGATCTATCTTCGAGGAACATGTACTATTACAATAATTATGAATAATATTTATTGCATATTTACTTACTTTAGGGTCCACAGTTGCCTCGTTGGGTTCACATTGAGAGGATGTTCCTCCGTTGTACCCAAACAGCCCTATCCCTGTGCCCTCCAGGGTGCTCTTGGACGAGGAAGTGGGCGTGTCCACCCCTTTCCCATTTAAGTGAGCGTGCTCTTCAGCCATTTTGATCGAGGTGACCTTTTGAGGTGAGGTTGCCGAGATGAGGGAAGTAGAGGTCGAGATGGAGGGATTAGAGTAATCGGATGGCTTCACACAGGTCGTAGCACCAGCTGCCATTTTGAATTAAATCGAGACGTGATAAATAAGAAATTCGACACTTATGAAAAGTTGAGAGGACAAAGATATAATTTTTCGAAGTGGTCTAGCTAGAGTTGTGGCAGGTAAACCAATGATACTGTCAACAATAGTTCAACAGCTATCAATCAAATACCAACTCTTTTCTACTGTAGTTCGTCTGGCTTTACTGTGAGGAGAGGAATATAAAGACAAACTGCTTACGGATTGATACTATGGTATTAACCAATCATCAATAATACTGAATAGAACGAATCTAGCCATTGCTAGCGGATGAGAATAACAATAGGATATTTATTTACACCATTCTAAATGATGCCCACTTTCAAAGTTCTAAAAAAAAAAAAAATCTATCTTTTCATGAAAGTTTTAAACAGTTTCAGAGTAGATTGTACTGAACTAGTTTTTGCGAGGCTTTTTATCAAGTCGAACTATGGAATGGAGTATTGCACAACGGACCCGTCATGCATAGCGTGCGATGATTGCACCATCACTATGAAATCGCTTTACATTAGCATAGTTGGCAAATAAGGCATCTTTGACGTAGTAATATTACACAATTACATTGAAAACTCACAGCGGATATTTCATCATCTTCCGAGAGATATCCCACTAATGTATGGTTCCGAGCTCCAAGCTCAACAGCTGCAGGACATGGCGATACCTTGATCAGAGGTAAACTAGCTGGAACTTCGACTGTTTGACAGCTAGGACAGGCACTCACTCCCCCAGCAGGCACTGCCTATTATTATAAAACGGCACGCCCATCACCCACAATTATTCATTATACATTAGACTATTGTTTCAATAATGATCCTTATAAATTAAATATCATAACCTGATTACCATCACACACATATAAGTGTTCACTGTTTCTGTCTAAAGCACACCGATGAGGGTATTCCAGGGAATCGATGCCAAAACAATGTACCAATTCTCCAGTAGTAATGGAATATACTGATATACGCGAGTTGGGTTTCCCTTCAGTAACGTATAGTCGATTGTTAGCATCATCAATGGCGATACTATGTGAAGAAAAGCCATCAGCATATTCAGAAACAACCTTACGTCCATCGGGAGTGAATCTCTTTATGCATCTATGAAACATACAGGACTCAGTAATAACATACAGGAACCCTTGACTATCAATGGCGATATCACGAGGAACAAGGAACAATCCTATGCTGTGAGAGTATGTGAAGTCAGCATTGAGGACTTGTAGCCTGCGGCTGCTACCATCAGCTACATACACCTGTCCTGTAGTCTTATTGATAGCTACAGCTTCAGGATAATTGAACTGCAGGTGACCATTACCTTTCCTTCCAACGGAAGAGATAAATTTACCACCCATCGTAAACTCCTGCAAACGATGATTAGTGCACTCGATAACCAGTAGCGTTCCTTTAGGGGTAATTATTAGACCATTTGGATTGGAAAACTGACCCCTTTCACTACCATGAGAACCAAATGACTTCCTTTTCTCTCCGGCTTTACCTCTTGTTACTATAGTGATACAATCCTGTTCACTAATAAACACCCGTCCATCATCAGACACAGCTATTCCTAGTGCACCGTCCAGTCCAGTAATGGACTTAAGAACTCTTGATTTTACTGGAAAAGCAACAGGAATACTAATAGGTTTACCCGGGATGGTACGATCGTGTAGTTTAACATATAGTTGATGAGAACCTCTAGTACGAGGGGTGAATACAACACTGTATTGTCCAGTTTGAGAGGTTCCCTTTACTGTACACTGTACAGGTGATGAGTGGCTAGTGGGTGGAGTCAAGTGACAGCTGACAAAAAATGAAGGAACAGGAGCAGGTGACCGATTCTTAAGAGACAGCGACACGTAAATAGTAGACTCTTGATCAATGATAGGAGCGTGGTCAAACGATGTGGTAACAATGGGCATGACAAAGGAGTATTCTATTGTTCCTACATAGCTGGGTATATCCTCTATACTCTGCTTGTCGTTTCTGACTAACCTCAGGTTGGGTTGTTCCAGTGGTTGGAATGATTTCCCTATAATGCCTCCTAGTAGAATTGATGTACGAAACTTTATTTGTACCTTGGTTGATAGAACCTGATGAGGTGTGTCTACTGCTAGACTTTGTTGTATGTGATCCCTACACTCTGTTAGCTCATCTAATATTGCTTTAGCTTCCTTCATCTGCTGGTCTGTTATTGCAAGCTTGTACTCCACAGCTCCATCGACTTTTTCATTTACTTTTCTTTCAGTTTCGTCTAGTTGCTCCTTGATCCGGGCTATTGATTTGTGTGTTGCTGCTTTCATGTTTTCTCCTTGCTCTTTTATCTCAGTTCTTCTTTCAATGAGATTAGTTATGGCATCATCTATCATGTTGATTTGCTGGTTGAGTCGTTGAAGGCTGGACTGTTGTATTATCAGCTTGTGTTTGGAGTAGGCATCATTGACTACATCATAATCGTGATCCTTGTGTTTCTTTACTGTACATAGGTGACAAATGAGCTTTTCACATGTTTCACAGAATATCTCTAGTGGCTTACCGTGGTCTGGGCAGTTGCTAGTTACCTCTGGTTTGACTTGAGGTAGTTGATAAGCTGTATTAGCCACTTCATCGAGACCCAGTGTTTCGTGGTTGGTGAACCATCCATTGTGTAGTTGAAGACACTGCTGACACAGGAACTTGCCACACTGCTTACAATATCGATCAGCATCTTGTTTCTCACACTTATCACAGGAGGTGTGTCCTTTACCCGATACCTTCTTCATCAGATTGTATACTTCTGTCAGGTTATTGATGGTAAAAGATGGAGGTAATCCATCTACTCCTTGTTCAGTTAGATAACAAGGAGATCTGCAGGTAGGACAAGGTAGAGAGTGCCAGGGGTTAGCCTGATTTGTTAGCTCTGGTAGTACACCTCTCAGACAATGAAGACAAAAGGAGTGAAAACATGGAAGAATCTTGGGGTTAGTGTACTGTTCCAGACATATTGAACAGGTGAGCTGTTCTTCTAACTTGTGAAGAGCTTCAGACGCTGATTGATTACAAACCGAGGAGAAACCCGCCATTTTAAAATGTGAGTGCTGCAAAATTAAAACCCGGCGCCGACGAAACCAAAAGGTGAAGCCGTATAATAGAACTAAATTCTAACCACATAAAATAATTATTAGTCAATAGATCTAATACATAATGAATTTATTATCCTCCACACACACATAATACTTTTATAGTGGCTGTAAAAATTTTCTATGCTCTTCAACTAGCTTTAGTCTCTTGAACCAGCTTCATACATGAGCCTCAGAGGCTGGTTCAAGAGACTAGCTTCAACATTATTCTTCCTAGACAATTTACAATTACACTACAATCACACTGCGCATCAAGTGCAGCATCCTAATTTGTATTATTTTAGGCTAGCTGTCTCCTGTCCCGGCAACGGGACTTGCATATTTAGCTTATTCTCCCGTTAAACAATACTTTACTTGTGTATAGCTTATACTAACCCTAACCCCACCCACTATCCTACACTATATTACAAAGTATAGGCTTTTACCGGGACAGTAGACACTACCATTATTTAAATATTCATTATGCAATTTAAACTGGTAAATCATGCAACTATTATATCTGTTAATAACATTAGTAACTACTAATAGTGTCTATTCTGATTTGTTATCATTAGACTGGTATCCATCTGAATCATCATCACTATCGTCACTACTCTCAAACTCATCAGATGGTATCTCATATATTCGCATCAACGGCTACATAGCTGGGTATATCCTCTATACTCTGCTTGTCATTTCTGACTAACTTCAAGTTTGCTTGTTCCAATTAATGGTTGGAATGTCTTCTCTTTAATGCCTGCTAGAAGACTCTCTGTACGACTCACCATTTGTGCCTTGATTGATAGAACCTGATGAGGTGTGTCTACTGCTATAGACTTTAATTGTTGTATGTGATCCCTACACTCTGTTAGCTGATCTAATACTGCTTTAGCTTCTTTTGTCTGCTGGTCTGTGAGATTGTACTCCACAGCTTCATTGACTTCTTCATTCAGCATTCTTTCTGCTTTATCTATCTCCTTGCTCTGCTATATTTCTGTTCTTCTTCCAATGAGGTTAGCTATTGCTTCAGCTATTACGTTGATTCATTGGTTGAGTGGTTGAAAGCCGAGTTGCAGGCTGAACTGTTGTACTATCAGCTTGTGTTTGGAGTTGGCATTATTGACATTGACTAAGGGCTCGAGTGAGTAATTTAATAAGTATAGCCACACCCTCAATTTATAAAATTTGTTTTATAACCACCCTGTAACGAAGTTCAAAAACCCCTTCTTCCTAGACAATTACTATTGTTCATATTTGCATCTGGTGACAATCACTCCACATGTAGTATATATCAGCAGCCCCTGAATTTGCAGTAACATTACAATATAATTCAATAAATCAGTTATTATAATAAATAATAACGCTACTATAGTTAGTGTCTATAGTGTCTATTCTGATTTGTTATCATTAGACTGGTATCCATCAGAGTCATCATCACTATCGTCACTACTCTCAAATTCATCAGATGGTATCTCATATATTCGCATCAACGGCTATAGATAATAACAGATATAAAACTATATAACATAACTGCTGTTTATATGGCCAAAAATTCAAACACTCTATTATTTTGTTGTGCTAAAAGCACTGGGAGGGATAAAATATTTATTACATACACTAATTAAGCAACACAGTATTGGAAACACTAAATATCAAACAGAAACACTGCAAATACCAAAATACATTGACTATTTAGAACTATCCAAATATTATTGACTATTATGTATTCATGTGAACATTGAGATTAGAACAATAAAGTAAGGAAGTTTGTTAGTATAGACAATATATGTACTCTATAAGTCTTCCATTAAGGAACATTATATGTGTTTTAAAGGTAAAAAAATTATTGAACTTTGATATAAGGCTTTTTTAGCTTTAAAACGTTATTTTTTTCTTCCCCACCAAACACATGTCTATATAGGTTCATGTTTCCACTTCCAAAATTAACCAGCCCATGGTATTAATTATATACTGTATGATTGATTCCCATTACCTTATTAGGGTCCTTCATGATGAGGTATTTACCCGAGGGTAGTTCCCTACAGTAGTCTATAATAGCGTGGAGTATACCCCATGCATTATACACATCCAGACCCAATTGGACAGCCAGTTTACGGGGTATCTCAGTCTGCATACCCAGTATCTGGTGACTATTAGCATCAGATTTATTCACACGAGATACATAACTATATAAGGAAATATAAAGGATGATTAGAGGTATACATGTACGATTAGACCACATGATTCACATTGGGAATAATACGGAAATAGAGGTACATGTACATATCAGTTTCAACAAAATCCATATTTACCGAAATTGGGAAAAAAAAATTCAAAAGCCTATACAAGCAGTCTAAAAATCAGAGCACATGTACCTTTTTTTTACATTAGGTATAGTGTGTGTGTTTGTACCCCCCTCCCCTCCCTTGGGCTCTACCAGGACTAACCCGAACTTGATGAACTCTGATCCAGCAAGTATAGCGCTGATAGTCCACTTGGATATCTTACAGCTGTTGTTCTTGAGTTCGGTAGCAAACACTGCACCTCTCTGACGGTCTAGATTCATCCGCCAATCAACATGGTTACCACCTGAGTACTGTAAGAATAAATATAATTATATTAATATTAACCCTTTACATTATTAACCTCTTACTAACTCTATAGTGCTTACATTATTAACCCCCTTCTTCACTCAAAACATCATCTTCCTTTTATTAAAACATTATTAACCCCTTACTGATTATTAAGCCTTTGCCTACTAAACATACTAGACGATTGTAAAACAATGATGGGGCGAGCCTTCGCGAAGCATAGTTGACTTAGTTCTGCTCTTATACAATATGTATATCTAGCAGTTTAAGCTGTGAACTGTTTTATCAAGCTGAAAAAAAAAATGCATCAGTGATGTTCGTTGCATCATAGATCTATGATTGCATGCAAAGAAATTAAAAGCAGACTGCCAG
>JAYJLX010055350.1:0-10580 GCA_036873525.1 Chalinula nematifera | reverse complement strand
ACTAGAGTGAATACCTTATTGGCTGAATAATTGTCCTGCGCTAACGATATCAGCATATCTACAGCCGTGCTATCGGGAAATCTGAGGACAGACACAGATATAGTGGATTAACCATTGTATACTTCATTCACAAACCAACCAACCGCCTTAGTAATCCTGTTACCAGCAACCCAAGCTCTTTATTCAGACCCTAAGTAAGTGTATACACAAAAATAATAAAACAATGATTATAAATCTCTTATTTTGTTTAATTATCTATTCTAAATAATGTTCACCTTCTCCCAAAACATGATTCTCATCCTGGGATGATTTAGCACACAAGAGGCTATATCATACAGCACCTGAATTAATTATTAATAAACATTATTAATTCTGTTATAACTTTAATCAATTAACGTACTTTAGGGTCCGTTAGTAATGATTCTTCACTAAAGAACATCACAGCCAGCGATACTATGGTATAGTACATACTCTGACACACACCAGATACCGGCTGGATAATAAACAACATTGATACATACTGTACAATATCATAATAACTCTACAAACTTGATTCAATTCAAACACAAAAATAGATTTGCAAGGTGGAATTACACTAGTAAAGTGAATACATAGAGAGTATAAACCATTACTGTTATTGTAGTTCCATTTTTAAAAGCTCAAATTTAAGTTTTTTATGTTTATATTTCTGATCAAGTGAAAGTTTTAGAGTTAATATGGTAGCCAAAATTAAAAGTTATGAACTATAATACAAATTGAAAAATTCTAATGGATCCAGCAATGCATGAGCAATAATCACAGGGGCTCACTCTTTCTCCAATGAAACATGGATTCCTTAAAACAGTTGATATAACTTCAAATACTCCGCCCTTTAGAGCCTGGTTACCCAGATACCGAGCAGTAGTATCACATGATCCAGTACTATCCTCATCCTCTAATAGTTTATAACGCAGGATGAACCACGCCAGGAAAAGAGGGTACTGGCAGGGAAACACACTGGCCTCCTTTAATGCTGTTTCAATTTGCTATAACAATAATTTTAAATAAAACTGAAAATGAAAGCAAAAGATTAAAACAGTCACCTCATGTTTAGTGCTCTTTGATAAGTGATGATCACGTGGCCTAAACAAAATAATACATCATTACAGCCATTATTAATATAGTGTGTGGGCAGGGCCTCTCGAGACTATTGTAACTAAATGCAAGTTGGTATTAAGTGTCTTAAAATGGGTGTAGCCTAAATCTCAATTGGGCGTGGTCCCATATTAAATCTAACCCTGTATAGTTCTCTTGTTGTAGCAGGTATTCCAGGTCCAGACCCTCTAATAGTACCAGAACACAGAGAGAGGAGAGCAGAAAGGGGAGGGGATCGTTACCATGGATACCGGGAGAGTACCGCCCACGGGGCACTAAACCATACCCAATTCGCTGTTAATAATAACATAATTATGATTCAATACTCTCATTAAAAGTAATTAACTAACTTGGAATAGTTTAAATTTCTCTGTCATCAGTTCAGCAGACATTTCATAGTCTTTATAGAACAATAACAGGATTTCCATCATTTCAATCTAACACAATTAAAAAAGAAAAAGACAAAGTCCAATTAATAAATGAATGTAAAACTGTACTATCAATTACTACATGTATAATCCATAGTCTAGTTCCCACCCATTCACTTCTAAAGAATGATCCGGTCTGGGGAATGCTGTACTTACACAAACGAAATTCTTGGAATGCAATTGCTGGTCAAAAAAGTCACTTAGTTTCCTCCAATTTTGCTCTTTTATCCTGTTATTTTTTCTGCCATGTGCCAATAATCAATTGATCGTTTTTTTTTGTGATCACATCATGAGTGTAGTCTGATTGGGTTGCAAATAATTTTACAGCTTGTACGAGTAGTGTGTATAGGTTTCCCACACCACATTTTTCAGAATCAAATGGGCAGGAACCAGACTACATAATTTGCAGTTACCTGTTCGAGTAGAGTCTGCTTGAGCCACTTCAACTCCCTGTCTGCAGACTACATGAATACAATACCATTGATGATAATATAACATAAAGCACAAGCATATCCCCTCCCCCTTTACCTGGATGGTTTTAGATATTTCACATAACGAAACTTCTTCAAACTGTTTCCATATCTATATTAGAAATAAAAATAATTAATACATGTATGCATTGTGCCACACCCACAGCCATACAACCCACCCCAGGAATAAACTTGGCACCATCGAAATCAATCTTTACCAAAGCCTTCTCATACACTTCCTGTAATCAAAGGAACAATGATATACATGAGGACGTACATAAAGGGATTAGATGAGGTGTTATTTACTCTGTAGGGGTGGTTCCCATCTTGCCAGTAACCAAAAAACTGTTTGATACACCTGTATATATAATCATATAAACAACCACTTCCAAATATGGGAGGCAGAAAGTGTTAAAATTTTGTTAAGTGCTACAATAATCATTGTTTTATGGAAATTTTTATCATCAAAATCACAATATTAATTTACCCATAAAATTTCCTTACTGTACAGTATGCAAAAGTAGTACAGGATTCCCTTATAAGGAAGTAAAGAGCACTAGCCCATACCTCAATAAATACAGCCTCTCCCTGTGGTAGTAGTCCTCTACTTGAGTCAGTAGCTGTTGTTTGGTGTCTTCATTGGTTAGTTTGTGGTTTACATCACTTACTGAGCCACGATAACCTTCAATGAGGAAATTTTGAAACAAGTTACAACTCAGGACCTCATCTAGTTCCTATACAACACCCACAAAGACAATTTTAATTAATAAATGCATAAATTAATAACTAACCAGGTGCTCACTAATTAGAATAATGAATTCCAACTTTTGTCCTGTTACAGATTTCGATGACTTTAATGCATTTAATGATTTAGAACTATTAATGAAATGTATGTATAATTATATAGCAATTCATTACAGAGTTTTTATGTGTTTTCCAACTTACCTTTTCTGTTTAAAGTAGGCTAGAGCATTTGACAGCGTTTCTTTCAACGAATCAATTATATCAATAATTAAGTCCTACACAGCAAACAGTGATTAAAATAGGTATACTTGAGTGCTAGTGGCTCCAATTAGCTCCACCCCCTTAGTTACCCAAACAAAATTATGAACCAGCCAGTGATCTGACTGAACCTGCCCAAAAGATTAATCAGTTTATTATTCTGCACAATTCTTACGTGATTAGTTATGGCAGAAAGGCCGTTTATAGTTTTCCAAAGGCTTTGTAACGATATGTCATAGGTTTTAGAAACGGGTAGGGAAGTGGACGACATTGCTCCGGCCCGCCCCACGTGGTCGTGAACAAAGGGTTAATAATTTTTAAAAACTGAGCCACGCCTTTTAATATTCATCAGCAGCGCAGTACATAGTTCTTGCAGAAAGTGTCTGGGGACACACGTATTCCAAAACGGTTCTGCTGGAATGCCACATGTTGCCTAATAATTAACATTCCAGCAGAACCGTTTTGGAATACGTGTGTCCCCAGACCAATCTGCAAGTAAAAAGCATTAGGTCTAGTCTATATATCTATTAAAATTTGAATGTTTTGCCCGGCTCCCTCCATTCAGTCATACAGTTGCTGTATTGCTAATCGTAGCTACTGGAGAGACATCAGTCTCGTGCTCGCTACTGCCTCAGTTTCCAGACACTTTGGCTTCATTGTGGTGAGTTTGTGATTTGTACATTTGATTTGTCGTGTATCTGGTACTAGACTATACTTTGGTGCAAAATCCATCGTGCAAAATGGCTGAAGCGAATTCAAGCAAGTAGGAATGGGGCAGGGTAGTGTCTAGTGTGTGGGACTGTGGGTGGAACTTGAAACCAAGGAAAGAGATTTTGGTCCAAAATGGTTTCTTCACAGCCCAAAAAAAAAAAAAGAGAACCTAAAGTCTTTGTATTGCATGTTATCGTAGGGACTACCTACTGAGATGTTACTTCACTTGGGCCATGCTGTGATGGTCTATAGCTCTTTGATGTGGTTGACGGCTCATCAGTCATGAATATTTAGTATAAATTCTGTCAGTTGACACTGACCATCAGACGAGAGACACTCTACTTGCCGCTCTGCCCACACACTACTCTGCCCACTTTAATAACTGCACCCTTTAGCTGTAAAACTAGCTGAAGAGTCTGGCTTGCAAAACTTTAACATTGCTGACACCCGCAATTTATGAGTAGATAGGGGGCATATTTATCATTTTTATTTTTGTTAAATAATGCTTTCTTTCTGTTTTAATGGCTTTGATTTAATTTGTAAGTCTTACTTGTATGGCAGCACTTGAATGTACATGTGCATTGTATCTCTATAGTACTTACTATACACTATAATTGTGACCGGATTTGAGAAAAAATAGCACTTAACTGACATAATTTTTAATGTATTGAGTATACACTATGAATTATATATCATAATTATAGGCTTTATCTCTGGTTAAGTATTATTTAGTGCAAATGTGAAACTGAGATACATGGCACATGTGGACGTGTATAACTATTACTTTGTTATTAATAACCACTGTGTGACACCAGTGCATATTCTTGTTCAAGTTGTTATTATAGCTACATGCACATGTACATGTATCTTTTGTTCAAGATACATACATGTGACATGTATACAGCCAGCAAAGTTTGCAAGGATTACTTCTTCTCATGAAAGAAAAAAATTCACACAAATTAAGTTCCAGCACTTTCTTATACACGCATGTCCCATCATGCCCCCGTTCAATTTCACAATGTTTTAAACTTCCTTGTTTTGAGCACATGTACTCGACTTTATTCTCACTAACACTTATGGTTGTACAGTATACTACATGTACATATGCATGAAGTTTGATTTGTTTGCATTATATCTTTTTTATACAGAGCAACTTACAGAGTCGGTCATGTCTAACTATATATGTAAATGCTTTTGTAATTCTGGCATCTCGCAAGATTGTTTTGCTACCCTGGACTATATAACTGCACTTCCCGAAGCTGAGTACACTTTTGATGATTTTTTTCATTCTGTCCTCGTTCCTAAACTATACCTTCTGGTACATCTGCGAACACCGACTATAAACTGTTGTCTGCCCATGTTGGACCAAGAAAAGATACGTTATAGACCCTGTAGACTCAAAGCTATTAGTTCAGCCTGTTATTGCATCCTTTGGTCAATTTCTGAAGTTTTGTGTAAACTTTAATGATGTCCAAGCTACCACTGTGTGTGAATCATCCGCTTCTATTGGTGGTCCTTGAGACGCCTTTTCTGTTCTGATGGATGCAGCACGGGCCCTTCATTGTCGGCAGAATCAGTAGGAGTCATTTACTCTAAAGCCCATCGATGAAAGGAAATAAATCCAGCAGGCTTCATAATGATGTCATTCATTTAATTAATTCTGAGGGACGATCTCAGTCTGATGATGAAATGAAGACGTCTGGAATTAAACTTGCTAAGCTGTTATGTGATATATTGTGGCACATAGATGGACACCACCACACTTTTTCAATACAATCTTCTCCTATACCATCTACTTTTCAATCCCTCGTGAATTATCGTAATGCTCCTGAACTATCCGCAAACAGAAAACGAAGGACCTGTAACCTGTCTTCCAGCGCTCTTCAACAGTTCGCTCTTGAATTAAATGTCCAGATGACAGTTTCTGAAACCATGAAGGGTGGTCCGATTTTAAGCACGAAATGATTAAATTAATTAAAGCTCTCAGTGGATATGTGAACTATTTAGCATCTAAGAATAAGAAGATAAAGCTTCGTCATTCATCACCAGTTCCAGTTCGGGAACTCTCATCTAACCTCCATGTTAAGTACATATGTGCTAGTGATCAAGAAGAATCAGCTCACCTCTTGATTGTATTCAAAGCACTCTTGAGTGTCAGTCTGAGTACGAACACAAGAATATTTCTAAATTGTTTCCCAGGGATCCAGTGAAACGACATCGGACTGTAGAAAAGTTGTGTGTAAAGACTTTAACTATAGAACAGCTTTTAGACAATCTACGTATCTTACACATGCGGTGGCAAATTGAAACGATCTTTATTTACCCGAGCAACTTTTCCAATGTTGAAATTAAAGATCATCGCTGTTATGACCCCACTGAAAAGTTATATTACTCAGCAAAATTGGAGCCCATTGCCCCATTTGTGTTTATTGTGTGGTTGTTGAACATTTCACTATTGAAAATTGCTACCCTCAGTGCACAAATTGCAGAGATCGGCCACCCATCAAGAAGTAGCTCAGCCTATAGTACCAGTACTGGATAGCAGAATATTGTTTCAGTGACCATATTTATTTTTTATGTTGTTTGTATTGTTTGTACAATCAATTACTGTTAGTAATTTCTTCAACTAATGAATAATCTTAAAATAATTAAAATGGACCGCCCTCCCCTCCTGACTCCGCCTATGCAATGGGAGACTATGAATTTAATTGATGTGGCCTTAGCTACATAGCTTCTTTACTAGGTTTTTTGCTTCATAAAAAAATATCCACGTATAATTATAAACTATTCAGTTAACACATGTATGTAAATAACCAATACATTATGACGTACTGCCACATGCAGCCAACTATCATTAGCCTATATGTTGTGTTTAAAGCTTTATTAATATTCTGGCGTTTATCAAATCATATCAGCAAACGTATCAATCAGTTCTATATCTATGGTTCTATATTGGTATATAAAGAATCAATTAATTAAACCTCAATAAAATTTATTAAGTACTAGTACTACTACCTAATATCAATGTCTTCTCCTGATGTTAATATAGATCTAGGAATCCTAAATACTTCCATGCATTCATTTCTGACTGTTAGGACTATTCATGGATTCTACATATGTATGTACAGAGTCAGCTTGCTTTGAATCTGTGGGGGATATCATGTTAAAATTTGATTGTGGTTTTTCAGTCATCATTACCATGCAATGCATTGCAAATATGAGTTGCTTGGAATTGTTGCTATAGAACAACAACCAACCCCTTCAGTGATTCAATGGCTGCTTGGCATATTGCTGGGCCATGACCGGACTGAATCCATAAACGTTAACCAATAGTGCCGGATGTCCATTATTGCCTTACGCCCGGCTGGTATGATATCAATTATTAAAGAAATGAATAAATAATTATTATGATGACCTATAATACACATGGACAATAAACTATGGAATGCTATATCACCCTATCAATGAAATAGCAATGTGCAGACTAAACTTAATTATGTAGTTATTTATGCCATGCACTATTGGCCTTGCAGTTTGATACAGCAACAAATGAGTCAATATAGCCCCGCCTATATTCAGTGCAGATCATCGAATATAGAGCTCAATGAGCTCTAGATAAAGATTACCATTTGTAATGTCAATTATACACGGCCTCACATCAACATTATCAGATGTAGCCTGAGGGAGTTCGGTGGAAAACCACGGCTGCTTGGAACCATCAGGACAACAGCCAGCCTCCGGCCCATTACACTGCTCACCATCCCATAGAGTATCATCGATGAACACTTCTCTTGGTATCTGTGGAATACCTGAAATGATTTCATCTATGGAGTACGATAAGCCACTCTCACAATAATAATTATCATCAACAAAAGAAGGCAACGTCAAGTTAGACCCACTATTACACGGACAGCCATTATTTGTTTCAAAAGCTGAGGATGAGGCATTTAAATACTCACTCAGTCCAGCAGCATATGACCAGATATGTGTACGCATAGGAGACTCCCCATGTGTGATACTGACTCCATCCACATAAACACCATCAATGGTTGCTCCTAAAGATATAGAGCTTACAAATGCGTTTAATGAAGCAAACTGGTATCCAACCACTCTACCACACACATGACTGTAATTAGAGGGAACGGGAATCGAGGCGGAGTTGGCTTCACAACTACTTGAAGGATCAATGCGACAGAGTCTTTGTGAGCCCCCCTGGGGTAGATTAATTGTGGATTCTAACAGCGCAAAAGGGCAGGTAGAATCAGAATCATTCATGTTGATGTATGCTACCCTGGTCCATCCTCCTTCACCATCACAGTTTATACCATTCATGTCACAGTATACTTCTTGACTTACACCCAAATAATCAATAGTATACATTCCAGAGGGAGCAGAGGGATAGACAGCGAGGATATTAGCACAGCTGGTAGCATTGTCTAGTTGAGGCTATCATGTAATAAAAAAGATTTTTTTTGAAATAAGTATCAGACACATATTATATAAATGCCATAATATATCAATACACAGTAAGCATGCATGGTAGATCTATTCCTTTAATATTGTTCATTGCTTCATACTCACTAATTGAAGAGATGAAGAACAAAAAGATGGTAACTCGCTGTTTGCATTATTTCTAAGATCATTGCATATTTCTTGTTCCAGTAACGAACAGGATTGTGGTCTATTGTTTCCATTAGCTTCCATGGCCTCACATCCAGCTAATTTTATAGCTTGGAGACAGCACTCGTCACCGCTGGATAAACAAGATAAAAGCACAGATAAAACATACGGCACAACATGTCTATGACCATATACGCTACATACGTGTTTGAATCACTAGTTGTTGATCCCTCCATTAATGTCATAGCATTAATCAGTAGAATAAGATACAGTATTGGCTCTGCAGTGCCCCTCATCATTGTGTCAACTGTCTGTCTTTCAATCGATTGTTTTTTAAAGTATCAGCTCAGACTACACGATGATTTATTTTACAATCAGCTAAAATGCATGCTGTTTATATTGCAGTGGCTATGAGACTATATATATATTGAAGCATTCTTTGAAGCCGTAGGAGACAAAAAATAAACTTACTGTATCTGCACTACATATACTTGATAGAATTCAGTATACATGTCAGTAGCCGCCTTGCAACAAAGTGAAGCAATTGGCATCAAGTAACACACCTGTGAAGGGGGGAGGTGATTGAATTATGAAATTTAATTACTGCTTCAATCACTTCAAATGTCTTTAAATATGCACAGCATGTAAGGAATGCATATCTGTTGTTAGTCCTATACTTTCATTGAATGTCATTGCACTATCGATATTGAACCCATATAGTGCACACCCACACATGTGGCCCCACCCATTGAGAAACATTTTTAATGATTTTCTAAATTAACTAACCACAATAAGCTACATAACTCAGAGAGTTCTTTACGAGGTTTTTTTTTTGCTTCATAAAAAAAAACTATCCCGGATACGATTATAAACCAATCAGTTAGCACATGTGCGTATAAATAACTGAACATTATACAATTAGTAAAATGAAGTAAGCTTAAATGTGCTGCATTATAGATGTTGTGTTCAAAGCTTCATTAATATTCCGGCATTTATCCCAATTATGTATCAGCGCTGACGTATATTTCAATCAGTTCTATGTAAGCGTTACCACTGCTAGGACTGGAGGTACAGATTCTCAGTTCAACATCATCTGATGTGCTCTGATTGAGCTGTTTAACAAACCATATGGCTGCTTGGAGCCATCAGGACAACACAGCCAGCCTCCAACCCATTACACTGCTCACCATCACATAAGGTATCATTGAGGAACTTTGACTTTGTCATTGATGTACCACTCTCACAGTACTGAAATAATCGTTTCCTATATGAACTCAGCTAGTTCAGTCCCAATACCACTAGTGCATGAATCCATCATTACAAAGGCATGCAGTCAACAACACCGCCTCAGTGTTGTGGCTTCAGTTTACCCTGCTCTGTATGACCAAATATGAGTATGTCCCATTGTGGACACCCCACCGTGACTGTGTGAGTATGCTTACACCATCTAAATACTAGTTCCCCTCTATTGCTATCTTTGTATCAGTGAATAAATTTAAGAATCCAAATGTGCTGCCAAATTGCATGGTAACCTATTATTCTACCACACACGCTATTGTATCCATGTTATGGCAGTTTTAAAGAATGATCCATTGCAGTCTCCTGGTACACTTCCTCGATAAAAGTTTCCTGAGTTCTCATTCTGTAAGGACAGGTAGCGTCAGGATCAGTCATGTTAAACATTCACTATTCTGGTCCATCCTCCTTCACCATTACAGTTCACACCCTCCGCATATCACAGTACACCTCTTTATCATGAGTTCCTAAAGCGATGGATTACGATTCCACATAGTACGGGATTTGTGGTGCCTGGCAATGAAAATGGAGATATCGTTGGTTATGTCAGTGATGGTGTAATGCACCCTGCTTTAATTAATAACAAGCAGCAAATAATTGGTCCATTATATTCCGATAACGGATCCATCACCCGAGCGCTACATTAGCTAAAGCAGGATTTTTTTACAGTTTCATAAAAAACTCGATTATAATATTTAAATACTACCGATAGATAGACTAGTGAGCCCTGCCAAGTAAAGCACGTGGATACACGTGACCTACTTGGCTATATGGGACTATATTGGAAACAGAGCCACGCCTCTTCACGTAGTCTCTAGCTCTATAGTAGTAAGGCGCGGCGATAGCTATAGCTAGCTACAACTAAACATAATCATGGATCATAATTCAGAGCAAACTGTACTGCAACTGGAGAAGAAAG
>JAYJLX010055317.1:0-10590 GCA_036873525.1 Chalinula nematifera | reverse complement strand
CAATCAGCTGTGCATTATTTTTAAGGAATTACAACATCAATTATTATAACTATTTTAATTAAAATAGAGAAAAATGAACTATAAAAAAACTAAAATAGGGTTTAGGGGGTTTATCTATATGCGTCAATACTTCACCTAAAACTACATAGAGTAAAGTAGGATTAATTAATATCAATTTACTGCTACCATGAATACACACTAGGCCGGTGGTCGTATAGGGCTGCCTTTAAGGACGTTTATCAGCATATGAATCCGAATCCAGCAATGTTTCCCGCAGTACCATACCCATATCCAACGTTGTAACACGCATATTCGGACTTCTTACAACATCTGCTGATTCATATTTCACACAGTCTTCCTTCTCCTCTACAAAAGGAGGATCTTTCCTGCTGATATACCGTTTCGAAATCCAAGCTCTTACAGCTTTGCCAAACCTCATTTCGGCTAATTTCAACCATAGATGATAACCAATAATACATTGAAACGTGATCAGCACTAGACTTGTGCTAATGCAAGTTCCTATTTCAGTAATCTTGTCGTTGTTCTTATCGACCATAGACACGATGAACAGCAGATTAAACAGAAACCATATTTCCAACCAGTTTAGGTACCTCTTCCTGTAGACTCCCTGGGAAATCCCAAATATTGAGAACACAATGGCTAACAGCAATGAGGTAGTCAGTAGAGCATTGGTTGATGATAGTGATATTACGAAAACAATTATTAGCCTGAAAGTAAGTAGTATTCCAGTCCAGAACCTCCAGTTAGGCTTATAAGGAGCATTGTAGGCATCAAAGAACAAACGAAAGCTCAATCGAATACGGTTGCACCCCAACTGGACACACGAATTACTAGCCAGGAGGACAATGATCAGTTGATTAAAGAGTAAGATAATTGTGTATGGGAGGCAGAGTAGAAACAGAAACGCACATCCAATAATCACCAGAACAAGATGTGAAGGCTTGTCATATTCAACATTAGGGTCAATATACCAGGCTAGTGTAGAGGTGGAACCACATTGTATGGTTGTACCGATCAATACATTGATGATAGCACGGAATAACTTAGCATATGAGAGTAGGATCAGGGTTGCAAGGACAGGTATGGAGTTGTTCCCTGTTAGCTTTGCAATCTTACTTGAAAATCGTGCAAGTAAGATTATTAATATCACTAAAAACCACAAGTACAGTGGGAAAACGAACTGCAGCCATGCCTTTGCTAAAGGTGTCATACCATCATAAAAACAGCTTTCAATGCCGAAATCAAGGTTTATCCATGATATAAATTGACTGAGCACTGGTATTGGGCCATTAGGGAAGAATAGTTCTTCATTTATTTTCACAATGTTACTATAAAAGATTAGTCCGTTTAGTGTTCCGACTGATAGTGTCAAATTCAAGAACGTAATGATGATGACAACAACTACACCAGCCAATATGAACACTATTAACAAAAAAATGGAATAATTAGAGCACTTCGCACAGTTGTTGGTCCCCAGTTGTAAACTATATCCCTCATCACAGGCTCCACACATAACACCAGCTCGATTCAATGCACACTGTGGGTCTGGTTCAGTTATATTGAATGTAACGTTCTCAGTAATGCAGTAGTCATACGGACAGTCCTCACGCACAATAGTACACCCATATTCATCACTATATCCCATCCAAACACTCCCTTCTCTGGACATTTCCTCTGTAGTAACGTCACAAACCACAGATTGTATGTTCTGTAGTTCACCAATACATGTACACATACCTGTTACATTGTCCAGTCGGAATCCTTGTGGGCAGGCCAATATATTGAGTTGGAGATTGATCAATTTATTTTCCACCAGTACACTGTTATCTCCCTCAACAGCAAAATAAACATTACTTGTGTTCTGCAATTCGTCAGTTAGTTTAATTGCATAGCTAACATTGTTACATCTTGGCTGCAAGTTTGTTACTGACGTCACAGGGGATTCGTTATCTGTCGTATCGTTTATCAAAAGTATACCAGAAACAACACCAAATTCCTGACCCACTATGGCCAACGAAGTGACAAATGTTTGACCAGGAGCAACAGATGTTGTTTGTTGGTCATGCCACAGACTGGAACACTCTCATTATTACAGAAACAAGCTGAAAGTGGATTTGAAGAGATCACTGATAGCCCAGTTTGATTAGGGTATACAAAGAGTTTGGAAAATCCCAGCCGCAAACTGATACATGAAGAAACATCACCACCAAATAGCACATCTCCAGCTTCAACTGCAACATTGTCATTAAAGAACAAAGCCGCATCAAACAGACGTGAGATGCTGTTTGAACGAGAATTATCCAGTTGATAGAAGCAATCTTGTTCATGGAGATATGAAGCATCATTGATATATATCCCTCCACCCCTTCTATTGGCAGTGTTATTGATAAATCTGACATACACCGGAGGGTATAATAGCAAGACTGATGACTCATGAAAAGCAAGTGCCCCGCCCTGATCTCCATGGTTACTACTGTACGTACTTTCCCCAGTCATTCGAAGAATCGAATTGATGAGGACCATTCCACTCAATTCATTGTTAGTAACAATCAGCTCTTGTGAATCAACAAATAAATTTCGGAAAAGAGCCCCACCCCCCAGGTTAACAACATTGCTGACACCTCTGTTGTTGTCAATGTGTACATTTCTCATAATAACTCGTAGGTTTTTAGTGAACAAGGAACGCTGCGCATATATGTACAGTCCTGCTCCTTCTCTACCGGTGTTATTCCGGAAGGTGCAGTTCTCTATTGCTACATTACTTACTGTACTAGATAGCCATGATATTGCTAACCCTCCATTGCTGTATGCCACCCCGTCAGTGAATTCACAATTTGTAAATTCAATTTTAACATCCCTGTTTTCACTCTCACTAAACGATTCCTCTGAGAAATCAAAGCCGGCCCCCGTTTGCTCTAAATCATTATCAGTGATCACTTGTGGCGCATAAATTGCATTACCAAATCGGGAAACGACGTTATTAACTGACAAAGTGAAGTTAGCTGTATCAGCAACTTTAAAATAAAAATTGCCACCCTGAATACCAGTGTTACCATGGGCAACTACACTGTCATATGTAACAAATAATGGGGATGTAATTTCATAATCAATAGTCAATCCACCACTTAGTCCAGGAACGGTCGTGAATCCAAACGAAAAATTGCTATTTGTGATTGAAACGTTCCTCAAATCGTATAACTGCTGTTGACTGTCTTCGTTATCTGATGAATACAGTATAACAACATTACCCCCACCACATATATAATCGAATTCCGTCTCAATACAATCTGACGATGCTTGATTAAAACCAAACGAACTGTCATCTATCTGTACATTTAAACTGTCAGTAATGGCAACCCCAACTCCAGTCGTATTAACCACAGATATGGACTCCAAAACAACACTGCTCACTGATTGGAATGACAAAGGGTACACAGTTGAGGGGTCATGAATTATGGCCCCCAAAATGTCACTATGACCGCCACATTTGGTGAATGTGAGCCCACGTAGAATGATACCAGTGCTGTTTAGAAAGGCAAAACCAGTTGAGGTGCTTTGGCAGTCAATCTTAACCGTTGATACCACCAAGAAGTCATAGTTGGTTGGTTCCTGTTTGCCCAATCCTTGAAAAGTGAGATTATTGATGTCCATCAGTTCTATTAGACTGGTGTTCTTGAGGTAATGTGTTCCAGGGTGGAAATAAAAGATGGTGTCAGACTGGAAATATTTCTCACTGTTGGTAACATAGAATGTCAGATTCCTGCAGCCATCACTCAAACAAGAGTCACCATCATCACCTCCTCCTACTGATGGGTGGACATTGAATTCATAAGAGCTGTGGGATGCAACCTGGAGGATAAGCAATGGAGACAGCAGTAAACCTGTAATGATCTTCATATTTGGTTTTAACTGAGTAAGTATAATATAATTAAAGGTGAGGTATAAAATGCTACAATTAATTTACAAGCTGACATGAAGTGTGTAACAGGAGGTTACAGTTTATTTAATGCAAGGTGTTTGTTAATGCACACAGTTCATGTGTAAGTGTCATATGCAGTGTATTCCATTTATGCAACAAGTACTGTGTCTGCTCTGGTTTATTATATTTTGTTCCATATAACACATATACTGTAACAACTGCATGTCTGTGATAGCCGTTAATGTTGTAGATTACATCAGCATGCAGATATTGCAAATGTTATACACTGTATAATACACAAATAAAAAAGGCAGTGAAGGCAGGGTTTGACAGTTACCAGTTATCATGAAGACACCATAAGGTATAGATCATGCATATTGCTTACAGCAGTCTCTAGTAGTTTCATACAGTTTAATTGTATACTTAATTAGTTGTATTTAATTAGCTGTATGTTGCATATTACATGGTTTATTTTTATCGCACTATAATTAATTTGACATTGAAACTATGTAGATCTATACCATCTTCACAACCATATAATTATAAAGTATGTCTTCAAGCTGCCTCCATTTTGGGATTTTGTATTTGGCTACACTGGGTAAACCACGGGGGGGGGGGGGGGGAAATTGTTATTTTACCCCTTGGGTTATCAAAAGTTATTATCAAAGATAAACATTGCAACAATAGTCATGGTAGCAGCCGGTTAAATACCTTGGTACATACCGTTTCTCATTTATCAACTTTGCGACTTCATCGCTCGGTATATGATAAATCCCATAGAAACCCTTTACCTCGATATATAACCTATACGTATAGAGTATATACAAGTGCTAAATTGTAAGCATATTCAGAAGCAAATTAACGATGTGTGTAATATGTACAAATGTTTTTTTGTCATTGAAAAATTGAAATCAGGTATATACAAGTATATAACAATAGCCGGTCTTGTACACACGTTCAATATCACTGGTACCAGCATTCTTGGTTGTCATTAGTTATAAATGAATTATACACCATCAATAAATTATACACTACATGTATAATATATGTATACATGTGTAGTGCAGTATGTGTAATTTTCAGTTCATATGGTTATCCATGCTTACAATCAAGGGAAGCCTAAAATGAAAGGCACTGGATGTGCATGTATATACACTGTTAAAAAGGGGTGTCATTTCGCATGTTTAAATATGACACCCGTAGGGTGTAACGTTTTGAAATAAGAGGTTTCCAGGGAAACCATTATGCTAGGAAGGCTCATATGTCATGTGACAACGTAAGAATGAAATCTTGGATCCGAAGATCAAAGGTTTCCATGGAAACCGCACCTTTGAAAATTTTAACACCCCTGGGATGTCATATATTTAAACATGCGAAATGACACCCTGGGGTGTCACAGTAGATCTACACCTTTTTTTTTAACAGTGTAGAATCTTAACCACAGGGAACAGCCATAGTTTATCACTGATACACCACAGCCGTTTTCCATCCTTAAGAGTAGGAAAAAGTGGCCCATTAAGTGT
This sequence comes from Chalinula nematifera, assembly GCA_036873525.1. NCBI lineage: Eukaryota > Metazoa > Porifera > Demospongiae > Haplosclerida > Chalinidae > Chalinula > Chalinula nematifera. The sequence goes on along the minus strand of JAYJLX010055317.1, from coordinate 5,127 downwards.
ATTACTGATGCACGGCCTATGGTTTCCTTGAGGAGCTGCCTAGCGACGCTCTAAAAAGGTAGACTACAGTATGGACTAACTGAGAAAAGAGTCTAATCTAAAGCTTGCACTCTGCTGAAAGACTGCATGCTACAAGCTTCCAGCCTGGGACCCAGGCTAGCTGAAAAGTGGCTAAAATGTTGAAGATTCTTTGGCTATATGTACATTATAGCTGCTCAAACCTAATGTTTTTACACATGCGCATTAACATCTGGGCTTCCCTATGATACAAACAAGCTAGAACATGCCTTTTGCTTATGTTTTATCAAACATACACTCTAATTATATTCTTGGGGATTATGAATATTATTCTTGTGTATATCTGATAAACCACTCACGGTCATGCATGGTAGTAGCTTTACCGGTTGTTTTGATGGCTATATGCACCACCAATCCTGATGCACTGCACATAGATCTAATTGTATCCTGTTAGCTTAACACATTGCTAGCCTAGCATGCAAGTATAGACTAATGGCTGAATCAACCACTGAATCATTGGCAGAGTTCAAGCAAAAGTTTGACAACCAACTGAAATGTGCGGTGTGTTTGGACCAGTACACTATAACCCAAAGACACTACCTTGCCACCATTCATTCTGTTCGGAATGCATCAAGAGACTTCCATTGGACAGAAAGGTCAGTTAATTGATTGAAAATGGCTAATTAAATTATAAATATTCTTGTATGCTGGTGTTCAGGGAGACAGGTATTGTCTCAACTGTCCAACATGTCGTGTTGAGCATCCTTTACCAGAGGGAGGAGTTGATGAATATCCCAATGCCTTTCAAATTAACAGCCTACTAGAGCTAAGGAATGATCTAGCCAAGAAAGAGACTAACTTTACCAGTACTAGCAGCAAGGAATGTGAGGAAACATCAACAGTAGGAAACAAGGCTAGTACATGCCCTTTACATAATGACCCTCTCAGAGTCTACTGTGAAACATGTGATAGACTCATCTGTCGTGACTGTACCATCAGTAATGAACACAAGAAGCACAAATACGATCTCATCGTGGAGTGTTACCCAAAACACCAACAACAAATAGAGGGTAAATTGAGACAAGTCAAGCGTAAAATAGCTGATATCGATACAGCAATCATAGACCTCACCAACAGAGAGATGGCGGTGGATGAACAAGGGGAGAGACTAACAATGGAAATTCACCAACACGCTCAAGAACTCATTAACATTATTCACGAATCAGAGAGACAGTTGCTACAACAGGTTGACACAATAACACAGCACAAAAAGGAGTCCCTAGCTAAGCAAAAAGAAGCTGCAAGGAGAGTTCATAGCCAACTGAAGATATGTGAGGAGCTGATTGAACAGAACCTGAGGGAAATGAGCCAGGAGAAGGTACTATTGGAGAAACAAGCTGTGATTGAACAAATGAAGAAGGCAAGTGAGCACATTGATCCAGCAACATTTGTACCAATAGAAGAAGCCAAAGCAAAATATAAGAAGTACAACAGTTTTAAAAATCTGCGAATGATTGGTGAGATTATTGAGGGTAAAACATGTACTGCAGCTGTATTGTATGCTACTCGGTATGACCATTCCTTCCCTAAGGGCTGTAAGTGTACATTATTTCTCACACTACAGTCACATGATGGGTCACCTTTCCCTGTACCCTGTTCAGCTATATCATGTATTGCACATTGCTTGACTGGCAGCACTAGACAAACTATGAAATCGTGCAATATTGCAAGATCTAGGACTTCAGGAAAATATAGCATCACCTTTGTTTCTCAAAGTAACTCAGTGTACAAATTGGAGGTATTAGTGGGAGGGATTGGGGTTCCTGGTAACACCGTGTTTTGTGCAGTTACACCAATCAAGACCATTGATCTAAAGCATTTTCATTATCGTATAGCAATCTATAATGAATATATATTGGCAACAGCTACGAACAGGCACAGTATATCAATACTGGACAAGGAGGGAAGGAATGTGAAGTCAATAGGAACTGAGGGAACCAAAGAGGGACAGTTTATGTATCCCGATTGGCTGTTACTAATGATGGACACATTTTAGTCACAGATCTCCATCGATTACAAAAACTTACGTTTGATGGAGTTTATGTTAAATCAGTTGGTAGCAGTGAGAGTGGGAGGGGTCAACTAGAGTTTAACCAACCCATGGGTATCGCAGTCCATCCTACTACAGAGCAAATATTTGTTGCTGATGAGTTCAATCATCGTGTTCAAGTACTAAATGGTGACCTTACCTTTTCACATATCATCACTCTACAAGATTACCACCAGCATTTTCAACGTCCATGTGACATATCATTGGACAGTGAGGGGTATTTGTATGTTACTGAGTTGGGTAACCATTGTATCATGAAGCTCACTACAACAGGACAGTACATTGCAGGGTTTGGTTCAAGAGGATCTACTCTTGAAGATTTACCCCACCCAACCTCTCTCGCTATTCACAGTAACCTAGTGTATGTCAGTGAACTTCATAATCATCGTGTGTCAGTATTTAACACTAATGGAGAATTCATCTATTGTATTGGAAAACGAGGATTGGAGGAAGAACAATTCAGTTCTCTTTATGGTGTGGCAGTGGATAATAAACTGCGTAATTTATGTTTGTGCTCATTTTAGAATATTTGTGTATTGAAAAATTCCCTTACCTATGCATAATTAGTTACATTATATACTCATCACTTTTATGTTCGGGTGGCATGGAACATTATTGCAGTGTGTTGTAGATATTACTGCATGCATGTGTCAACACACCTTTGTGTATTACTAGCACATTGAGCAGGAGTTGTGCTACGCAAGGAGTGCCGGTTGTATAAAAGGTGTTATGTGAGATGCCCAGCCTTACAGCCAAACGTGTTTGCTAGGGTCAACCTCACATCATGAAGGTTATTATAATCATGATTATGTGAGCCCAACTCGGTATGCAAATAGGGTCAACCTCACATGGTAAAGTTAATTGTAATGTGCGACGCCCAGCTGTTGTATCTGGAAGACCTCAGAATGGGTCCTGGCTGTGCCCTCGGGCATGGCGTAATCGTATAGACCTTGCGTTGGGCGGGGCCTGTGTGTAGCTCTTGGGGGAGTGTCCTTTACAGTATTACCAATCCACCTCTTTCATCAATGGTGTTGGGGGAGTGGTGCCGTGCATTGGTGCATGGGATGCCCACAAGATTATTAAATACATTTTATGTATCATTTAGTTTGCATATGCATGCATCAGTTTTTATTGATTGATATGAATTCCAAGTTGAAAGAAACTATTTCCCACTCACTGCCTGCAATTCTTACTATTTATTTATTGCTTTAAAATAAATTAAGATTAATAACTAGTGTTTATTGTTTACAAAATCCTTTGCTATTGTTATGATATATGTTCATTCTGTGTTACTGTGTTGTTTCTACCGTAGGACGGGTAAAATTCGCAGCTGTTTAAATTCACGATTTATTCCTGCTACAATAGTACATTTTGTGGGCAAGTTATTGTTTGGTCAGTTTATACAGTTGCGTAAATAAAATGACAAGTCACTATGACAACAGGAATAATCTGATAAACTCGCGAATTTAAGCAGCAGCGAATTTTACCCGTCCTACGGTATTCTATTCAGTGTGCACTAGCTCAGTAGTAATTTGACGACGACAAGCCACCTTAGTACCTGTCCACACTTAATAGCTCTGCAATTTCAAATTGACTGTATACATTGTTATCATGTAGTAAAACATTACAAAGAATGAATCTTACTATATAAAAACTATTCAAGCATAAACTATAAAGCAAAATTAATTGTAGTTACTCCATTATACTGATACTTTTGTTGCGTTAAAATCGACTGAGATATGTGTATAAATGTCTTAAGCGTAAGGCGCCATGTATGTGTCATCCATATACTTGGCTCATATATCAACATCAAAGTAACAAGAATTTACTGCGAAAAACTATTAAGTAGATGCTCCAAATGTTTCCATTCCAGTAAAAAACAAAATTTCTTCAATGAAGAAAAATTAGTATAAAAAATGGGAAATAGCCGTACGTAGGGCCTTTTAATAACAACGTGCTTTAAGTTGCAAGACAATGAAAATTTCTAATAAAATACAGTCAAACACAAACCAATTAACACACCCCCGTATACTACACCCGCAACAATAGATAATATTTTTAGTGCCCAAATTAATTTTGAAATGTTTAGCATTTTCAGTAGGGGAAATTTTCCCCCTTTATATTCTCCTATTCAAATAGTATATATACATTATAATTCAAAAATATTAAATTTTTGTTGCTTCTGTCACTTATGAAAGCTCCCATGCACAATGTTATGCAATATTATGGCAATGAATACGTTACACCACAAAGGAATAATATATAATACACTGTTATATGTACTGAAAAGATAGCTAAGATAGCAAAGCATACAAAAATTAACAGCTGCATATAATTATTAGTATGACAAATATAATACACTATAAGCACATACTGTAAGATAGCAAAGTATACATATTTCAAATTCTATTGTTCGATCACTAAACACAAGTCACTTTACCAAATCCTTTAATGAAAGTACTACTGGTAGCTTTTTGGATTTTATGTGTTCCTGGATGTTCCGTACTTCCACCTTGCATGCTGTGTTCTGGCAGGGAGTATTGCTCTTCTGCAATGTTCTCTACCATAGCAATAGGGTTGATTCTGTGTGAAAAGGCAATTAAGTAGTTAATAAAAAATAATAGCTTCTTTATCATAGTAATAAATGCCCTTAAAAAAATCAAATATACTTAATTGGAAATGCATTATATGGATACAAATTAGACTACTCAGATTACGAATTATGATATTATTGTACATGTGATTGATCATGCTTTTTATTTGTACTTTAATATGTCTCCACTATATGATTGGTTTTCAAATTTCATCTCATTAGAATGGTGCATTTCAAAGTGAAAATTTGGTGCATTCCCATTTTTTCTTTTGTTCCTCCGTCTAACAACAACCACGACAACTACAATCACCAATGCTTGGTTGGGAAAGAAGAAAAATCAAGTAACATGATCCATAATGAACTACAGGAATTCACCAGCAATTATAGTAATAGTTAACACTGTGGT
>JAYJLX010055306.1:0-10590 GCA_036873525.1 Chalinula nematifera | reverse complement strand
GTGGAAACGATAGAGCAGCTCAACGAGAAGCTGGAAAGCGTCTTGTTCGTCCACAATCACACGCCTAAGTCCTGCCTCCCGCTGGCGCCGGCCTATCTGGGCTTGCCGCGCGGAACTCACCTCACGCCCTATCAGTGCCACTGCCTCATCAACGGGAAAACGCCCGAAATCATCATACCGTTCGGGCCCTACAATCTTGCCGATCATGCCGCCGAATAGCCCCAAATGATACCTTGTCAGCTACCCCACCCAGACCGCTTAGAAATTCCCATATGACGATGGCAGTATCCAGGTTGTCGTCTTGCAGGCGCGGGGGGGTGTATTTGAAGGCGGCGGGGCGGTAGTCGTGGCCATCAAGCGTGACGGGGTTTAGGCCGGTGCAGTAGTTGTGGACGGTGTCGGCATCCCAGTCGTCTGAGGTGAAGCGGGCGAGGACGGTCGGCGCGCGCGCGGGGGCGGCGGCGAGGTAGGCGGCGGGGTAGGCGCGGGACACTTAACAGTTCTCAGTGGCAGTGGACAGGGACGGTTTGCGCCGGGGGCGCGGGGCGGATGCGCAGGCGGGGACACCTGCGCTCCAGGGGTGGCGCGGGGTGGTTGCGCAGGCGGGGACACCTGCGCTCCAGGGGCGCGTTTGCAGGGCGCTTGCAAGCGGTTTGCACCCGCCGCGCAGAGCGTGTATAATGGCGGTGACGCCGCCGAGCATCGATGGTTGATGCAACTGCGCGAGCGGTGTGAGCGGGTTCAATTCCCCAGCGGCGTCTTTATTCCACATCGCGCAAATCCCCGACGCTTGTCAAAAACACAAACAAATTGCCCGTACCCCTGTCTGTCCGCCGCGCGACAACCCCGCCTTCCACCGCCCACACATCAAGCGCCCGCCCGCGTCCTTGCATGCGGCGCGGCGCTGTTTCAATTCCTTCTGTAAAGAATTCTTGCAGCGCGGCCACGGCCGCTTCGTGCGTTTGGCCCGCGCCTTTCATCGCGCGCGTCAGGTCTTTTATGTCGCCGTCAAACACGGTCAGCAGCGGCACCGAGGGGTCTGACACGGGGGGCAGGATGCGGGAGGCATGGCCGCGCGCCGCGCTCAGATGGCCGCCGGGATGCCTGGGCTTGTCGCGCGCGCCTTCGGCGGCGTCTTGCACGAAGTCGCGCATGTCGTCGTTGTACCATTGGCGCTGCGGCGCGATGAGCGCATCCCACATTTTGCGCTGGCTTTTGGGCGTGCTGCGGCCGTCCATAAGCGAGCGGCGCGCGGCGGTTTGGGCGCCCAGGCCGCGCCAATTTTCCCCCGGCACTCTGGCCCAGCCCGCATCCACCTTGCCCGCGGGGTTTAGCCGCCGCATTTGAATCTCGCTTGTCGGGCGCAGGTTTTTGGCTTGCAACTCCCGCTCGGTCATTTGGCTCACGCCGCATCTGCAGTTGTGGCCGTTTGGCGGGAAAACGGTTTTCCAGATGGGGTCGTCTGTTCGGGCTACCAGCGCGTTTAGTTCTTTGTGGTCGGGGCGCACGCGGTTGTCGCCCACCGCCACGTAGCGCAGGTATGGGTATATGTCGGCGTTTTCATTGATGGCGGCCCATTGCCCGGCCGCCTGCGCGCCGCCCATGGCGTTGCGGTATATCAATTGCATGCGCGCGCCGCTGGGGCGCCACAGCGGGTCTTCTCCTTTTTCTTTTCTGGATTTCTCCACGTTGTCCAGCGCGGTTTGCGCGCGCTTTTTCCACTGGCTGAAGGCCTCGCCTTTTTCCAGCGCTTGAGTCAAAGACCCTTTTAGCGCGCCGATGGTGGCGATGTTTTCTGCGCCGCTGACGGTGAAGGCGTAGGCGTGGGCGTCGTCTAGCAGGCGCGCGAAGGTGTCGTCTTTTATGCGCGCGCCTTTGCCGCGCCAGTAGGTTAGCGCTTGTTTGAGCGCGTAGGGTTTGAATGCCGGGCGCGGGCGCCCGCCGCCGCCCGCGCTTGCGGCCGCGGTTGCCGTTGGGCGCGGCGCTCCCATCCAGGCGCGGCCGCGCAGGTGCGCGTTTATCATTAGCGTGGCGAGGGTGTCGGCGGTTTTTTGGTCGGTCATTGCCGCTTTTGGCAGGTCGTCTATGGCTTGCAGCAACTCGGACGCGCCGCCCGCGCCGCGCAGGAGGGCGAGCGCGGCGACGCCCGCGCGGCGCGCGGCGCTGGCGGCGCCCTGCGCGGCGGCGCGGTCTAGTTGCGTGTCGTTCATTCTTTTACCTGCGCCACGCCGTACAGGGAGTGGGCGTGGTTGTCGTGGCGGGCGGTCAGCATCTCGCCCACCTTGGCGGGGGTGATGTGGTTGTCGTCGGCGTCGCGCTCAAATTTGATGGCCAACACTTCTTTGATGTTGGATTCTACTGCGACAGAGTCGGCGCCTTCGGCGGCCAGCGCGATTTTGCCGCCGTCCGACAAAAGATGCGCCGACAATTTGTCGTTTGTCGCCGCATCGTCAGAGTCGCCGCCATCAACAGACGAAACGCCGTCTGCGTAAAAAGCCCAGGTTTTGCGCTGGCTCTCGCCTGCGCGCCGCATCAGCAACGCGACGTAACGTTGCCCGTCATTCCATGCCTGATAATTTGCCGTCCAAATCACGGAGCCCGGTCTGAAGTAGACAGCTCCGTTGTAAGACAGCGTGTGCGTAGGTTGATTCGCCTTGTCGGCGAAAAAATCAAACCGCGAATCGCCGACAATCAAGTGATCGATAAAATCCATATACATCAAAATCACGACAGTCTCGTTTGCCGCGGCGCGAATTTCTGGAAGCAAAATCGCCGCGGTATTGTGGTTGGAATCCGTGACGTCAATTGTGCCGTCTGTGTTTTGCGCCGCGGCGCGTCCCCCCGTCAATTCCAAATCGCCCGCCGCGTTTGCGCCCGCGGCTTGGTTTGCCAGGGGGTCGCCGCTTACCCATAGGGGCGTTCCCCATACGCCCAGCACGGTGGGGTTGAAGGCGCTGTATGCGCTGGTGGGCTGCCAGACGCGCGGTTGGTTGTAGTATTCCAAGCGGCAGGACACGCGGCGCTGGCCGCCGAATTGCGCGCGCGGGCCTTCTGCCAGGGTGCCGGGGATGATGCGGGCGCGGACGATGCGCTCTGCCGCCCCGATGGTGTCGGGGAGGGTGTAGTGAAACCAGCCGCCCGCGGCGTCGTGCAGGAATTTGTTCCAGTCGGCGTATTGCGAGTCGGTGATTTCTGCGGCGATGGCTTCTTGGTGTTTGGCGCCTTGCCAGAGTTGCACTTGGCCGACTGCGCCGCTGTCAAACTTGTCGCGGCGGACGCCGTCCGCGCGCTTGCGGGAAAAGCCATCGCGCAGGATGCGCTGGTTTATGAAGGTTGGCAGGGCGAGGGTCATGCGAATAGGGCGGGTTGGCGCGCGGCGGGGGCGGACGCGGGGCGCGCGGGCGCGGCGGGCGGGAGGGGATGTTTATACGCGCCGCCGATGTCGTGACGGACGGGCGCGGCGGCGGGGTCTTTCAGGTAGAAGGCGTTTGCGGATTCGGCGATGTTGTTTGTCCAGTGAATGCCGCCTTCGTCTGCCGCGGCGGCGGCGATGGCGACATCGCACAGGGCGTTGCCCGCGCGCAGCCAGGCGGCGGCCAGCAGGGCGCGGGCGCGATGGGTTTGGTCGGCGGCGCTGTATTGGGCGACGGTTTTGCCGCTTTCTGTGGTGATGGCGTTTGCCACGATGGCGCGGTGGCCCAGGGTTTGGCGGATTTGCCACACGCGCGCGCCCAGGCGGAAGCAGTTGAATTTGGCCAGCGCGTCCATGGGCGTGAGGCGCTGGCCTTCCGCCAGGGCGGTGAGGATTTGGTCGGCTTGCGTGGCGCGGCGCATTAGTTTGACACGCCCGCGGCCTGACGGACGGCGGAGCGGGCGCCGCCTTGGTTGTTGTTGATGGCGCGCACCACCAGCGACACGATGGCCTTTTGCTCCGATTCTGATTGGCGCGTTTGCTCTTCTGTGATTTCAAGCGGCACGCCGCTCTGATTATGGATGCTCACGCTGATTTGCATGGGCTGCGGGCGGGCGGACGGCGCGGCGGCGCGCGGGGCGGCGCCCAGTTGGCGCACGATGGCGCGCGGCAGGACGAGTTCGCCCGTTTGCAATATGGCTGGGACTTCGTCTGATTGCAGCCCGGCCAGGCCGCCGCCGTGATAGCGATGCGCGGCGGTGACGACGCCGCCATCGTGGAATTTTGGCAGGCCGCCGCCGCCCGCGCCGCCAAACCCGACATAATAGGCGCGCATGACGGTGCCGGGCGGGATGGCGCCGAGCGACAGGGCGGTGGCGGCATAATCCAACCCTTGCACCAGGGCGTATTCCGCCGCCGCCGCCGCGGTTTTTTGGATGGTGTTGGCGGCGTATTCGGCGGCGAATTGTTTGAGGGCGTCGCCGCCTTGCAGCGCGGCTTCGCCCATGCCGCCAAACGCGTCTTTGAGCGGCGACAGCGAGCCCGTGAGCGAATCAAACTTGATGCCGCTGGCTTCTTGAAACGCGCCTTTGACAACGCCCATGGCGCTGACGGTGTCGCCTTGCAGGGATTGCAAAAAGCCCTGATATTTGATGAGGGCGTTTTCTTTTGCCAGATCGCCCTGCGCTTCGGTGTATACGCCGTCGGTCACTTTGTCTTCGGCGTCGGTCACTGCGGCGTTGTAGTCCATTTCGGCCACTTGCGGGCTGTCGGCGCCGTGTTGCAGCACGGCTTGTTCGCGCAGCAGGGCGCGGTTTTGGTCGCGCAGTGTACGTTCTTTTTGCAGGTTTTCTTCCACCTGCAGCAGATGCGCGGCGCTGGCGGCTTGCAGGTTTTGCGCCACCGTTTGCTGGTGCGCCGTTTGCGCGGCGAGTTCTTGCGCGCGGTATTGCGCGCCGATGGCTGCCACGCGCTGCCAGTGCTGGTCGCGGGCGGTCTGCTCTTGCTGGTCTGCTTGCTGCAGGAGCGCTTGGCGCTCGGCCTGCGACATGTGTTGCGCGGCGTTGATGGCGGCGCGGCGCTTGGTTAGGTCGGCGATTTGCCCGGCCAGGCGCTGCGCGGATTGGGCGCGCTGTTTGGCGGCGCCGTTTTCCATGGCGGCAATCAGGTCTGATTGCAACTGCGATTCAATTCCCGCCGCGGCGGAGGCGAATTTGGCGATTTCTTGCAGGCGCTTTTGGCGCGCGGCATCTTCTTTTTGGGCGGCGGCTTGGCCGCCTTGGGCGCTTGCGCCATCGCCTTGCGGGGCGCTTGCGCGGCGGTTTAATTCCGCTTGCAAGACTTCAATCTGGCGGCGGACTTCGCCCATGCCTTCGTCTGCATACACGCCCATGCGGATTTTGTTGTCGGTCTGCTCTGTTTGATGGCCGCGCGAGTTTGCAAACTGCACCTTGGATTCGGCGCTGCTGTGGATTTGGCGCTCGCGCGTTTTGGCGCCTTGCAGCGCGTTGGCCAGCGCGTTGTCGTCCAGCGCGCGGACGCTGCCGACCAGCGAGTCGCCCGCCGCCATGGCGGCGTTTATCCGCTCAAGCGCGGCGGCGTTGCGCTCTAGGGCCGTGGCGCTTTCTTCCGCGCCGTCAAACACCATTTTCCAAACGCCCGCGCCGTTTTCCAGCGTTAGCAAAAGCCCTTCTATGGCCAGCAGGGGAATAAAGGCGCGCTTTAGCAGCGCGGCGGCGCCCGCCAGTTTGGACACGCCGCCCGATGCGGTTAGCGCGGCGGCGCCCAGATAGGAAAAGGCGCGGCCGGCGGCGTAGGCGCCTGTGGCCATCAGCGCCAGTTTGCCCGCAAACAGCGCCAGCGCGGACAACTCTTCCTTATGCTCCAGCAGCGCTGTCGTGGCGGCGCGCAGGGCGCCCTCGTAATCCTCCAGAATATCGGCGCCGATCTGCTCTTGCAAATCGCCCCAGGCGTTTGACAACTGCGTGACGGCGCCGGACGACAGGTCGCCCATCGCCTTGTTGCTGCCATCCACCTGCGTTTTGATGTCTTGCAGGATCAGTTCAAAATCCTTACTCTCAATGGCGGCGTCTGATAGCGACACGCCCAGGCGTTTGAGTTCGCCCGTCATGCCCTCGCTGGCTTTGCCCATTGTCAGCGCGGCGCTGCGCATGTCGGTATTGAAAAAGGCGGCGAAGTCGGCGGCGACTTCCAGCGCGCGCGGCAGCGCCTCGTCCGAGATTTTGCCGAAGGTGGCGAGGAGTTGCGCCGCTTCCAGAGTCGCTTCATCGCCGATGATGCCGTCTCTTTGAATCTGATTGGCCAGCGCGCCCACCTGCCCTTGCAGCGCGGCGGCGTCGCGCCCCATGCTGGCAAGGGCGTTGCCAAACAGCGCGGCGGCGCGCTGCTGGCGCCCGAAGGCCTGCACCGCGGCATTGGCGGCGCCCAGCCCGCCCATGGCGGCCCATGCGGCGGCGGCGGTGTGGCCCAGGTCGGCCAGTTTGCCGTCTGTTTTGTCCGCGCTTTTGCCGACGCCGTCCAGCGCGCGCTCGGCCTGCTCGGCGCCGCTTTTGGCCTTGGACGAATCAACGTCTATTCTGAGGTGTGCCGTGAATGCCATGCTATAATGCCGCCATGCTGATGTTCATGTTTTGGCTGGTTTTGCTGGCGGGCGCGCTTTTTTGCGTGGCGAATCCGCTGTTTGGCGCCATGCTGGCGGGAGCCGCCGCGCTTGTTTTGTGGTGCGACTGGGCGTTTGACACGCCCGTGCCCGCGCTTCTTTTGATTGTTTGCGCGGCGCATTGGGGCGGGCGGGCGCTTGCGGCGCGCGAAGCCGCGCGCAAAAATCCAAACGCCGCGCCCGCGGCGGACGACAAATAGCGCCCCACGGCTAGCCCCCGTGCAGGCGCTGGTGCGTCTGCTTGTTTTGGCGCTTTTGCTTGCGGCGCATTTCCTTTTTGGCATCGGCCGCGCGAAAACTGCCGCCCATGCCGCCGCTCTTGCGGCGCTTGCTCATGCGGATCTTTTTCATGCCGCGCCCTCCTGCTGCACGTGCCGCGCCAGGTCGTGCTGCTTTGGCAGGGGGAGTTTGTGGCAGTCTACGCACACGGGACCGTTGACGATGTCGTTTTGCACGTAGGCGGCGATTTGGATGGGCGGGACCATCTGCCCGCACACGGCGCATTTGACGGGTTTCATGCCGCGGCCTCCTTTTCTTGCGCTTCTTGGCGCATGGTGTAAAAGCGCATGGTTTGCGCGCCAGCAAGGTGCGCCTCGCGTGCGTAGTGCGCGGCGCTGTTCATCGCGTTTGCCGTTTCTTTTGCGAGTTGCATCGCTTCCAGCAGGTTTTGGCGCGCGATTTTATTTGCCGTCCATTCGTCAAAAAACCACAGCAAGTCCACGTTTGCCAAGCGAGATTGTTCCGCGCATTGCGCGGCAGCAGATTGCGCTTCCAAGACGCATCCCATGGCAGATTCTACCGTGGCGCAGTCTTGCGTGTTGGCGATGGCAACCTTTTGCAAGCGGCGCGCTTCTGCTGCCGTGTCGCGCAGGCGTTGCAAGCGTTCTGTCGCGCTCATGCCGCCTCCCGCGCTTGGCGCGACAACTCTGTGAGTTGTTCTATGGACAGCGGGGCGTAGCCGCTGGCGCGGTGCCAAGTCAGCATGTGCGGGACACGCTCTGCGGGCTCACCTTCGCGCGCGAAGCCAAAATGCACCCAGCCGCTGTTTGGCTGCGCGGGGTCGAACGCTTCCAGAATCAACTTTGCGGGCGGCGAGTTCAGCGGCTTTTCCACACACAGATTGTATGCGGCCAGCGCGAAGGCGGCGGTGGAAATAGAAAAGCATTCCGCGTCAATGGCGTCGCCAGTGCAGTGGCGGCTTGCCGATGTGCTGCCGATTTCTTGGCACAGCATGGGCGAGCGATAGCCGCTGGTGACTGTTACCACCCGCCCCAATCGGTCGCGCAGCGGCTGCATGAAGCCCGTGATGTGCCAGCGCAGGCGCTTTTGCGCCTATTCAGCCCCCTTCATCCGCTTGTGCGGCGGTATGTTTTCCTCCGCCATCCTGCACTCCACCGCTATCGCCACCCTCTCCAATCTAAACAGCCTGCAACGACACCCCGAAAATGAAGTTGCGATTCTTCACCGTGGAACTCATCCTGAAATCCCGCTTCTACCCATCGGCGCCAGTGTTCTTTACCGATGAGAACGCGCTGACCCTCGTTGAATCAATCAGCAGCGCTTTCAAATACACCTTGCCTTCTTCTTTCAAAACCTCCGACAATCCATCCAGCATTGCCCGCGAATTTCCGACCGTCCCCAACCGCTTCTGAAAACGGGGGAGAGTTGATTGATCCAGAATGCACGATGCGCCCGGAATGTTGCGCAACGGCAACAGACACGGCGGAGAATGCATTCGCAGCCTTCCGGCAAGACCGAGCGGGCGAATTCAATCATCAACTCAAAAGCCCCGCTGTCGCGATGCCGAACCGCCATGCGCACCGGACGAGACCGATGTAGCGGCAACTCCGCACCCCAGCCAGGGACGGCAGCCCCGACTGACGAACAACGCGAACCGTCTTCTTGACTAACGCCGGCGCGCGACCGACACGCGCTTGGCGCTCCTGCATCAGTATTCTTTTCCTCAATGGATAAAAAACTCAATTCTAGCACACCCCAAACGCTACTTTTTCAACGTTGCCTTAACTAGCGACACCCAAAGCGCCCACCCAGCTCCTAGGAGTGGCAAGCGTCCACGCTTGCCAAGCGCGCGTTCAGACGCGCAACAGCGCCGCTAGGCGCTCCCACCATCCCATTTTCAGCAATTCAAATTTGGCGAATCCCGCAATTTCCTCTATAATATCGCAATTCCCGCACACAAGCGGGAACCCCGTTTTTTCCACACAACAGGAGAACCAATGCCAGAACAAACCCCCGTCTACGCGGGATTCTGGGTGCGCGTGGCCGCATCCCTGATTGACACCATCCTGATCCTGCTGGTCTCCGCGCCGCTCCTGCTGTTTTTCTACGGCGCGGCGTACTACGACTTCAACCCCGATGCCCCCCTCATCGCGGGCACCGCCGACTTCCTCATCAGTTGGATTTTCCCGATGGTGGCGATCATCGCGTTTTGGAAAGCCAAAAGCGCCACCCCTGGCAAAATCTGGCTGGGCATGAAGATTGTGGATGCCGAAACGGGCGGCGCGCTGTCCACCGGCCAGTGCATCGGCCGCTACCTGGGCTACTTCATCTCCACCCTGGCTCTCATGCTAGGCTTCCTCTGGGTCGCCTTTGACAAGAAAAAGCAGGGCTTCCACGACAAACTAGCCGGCACGGTGGTTATTCGGACGCACGTCAGCGTCCCGATTGACCAGGCCTAGGGTCGGAGAGGCAAGCACGATGTCGCAGCAAAAGTATGTTTACGCCGGATTCTGGCGCCGTGCGGTGGCGGCTCTGATTGATAACGTTCTTCTCCTGCTGGTCACCGCCCCGCTGTTGCTGTTTTTTTACGGCACGACGTATTTTGAGGCACTTTCTGACCCGTATGAAGTAACGCCTTTCGTCGCTGGCCCAGCTGACTTTCTCATCAGTTGGATCCTCCCGCTGGTGATTGTTGTCGTGTTCTGGAAAGCGTGCGGCGCCACGCCGGGCAAAATCTGGCTCGGCATGAAAATTGTTGATACCGAAACAGGCGGTGCGCTGTCCATAAACCAGTGCATCGGCCGCTATCTGGGGTATTTTCTCTATGAAGTGCCTTTGTGGCTGGGCATTTACTACGAAAAACCTGGCTTTTTTGCGATTACACTGCTGGGAATTATCAAGCTGGTAATTGACAAGAAAAAACAGGGCTGGCACGACAAACTAGCGGGGACGGCGGTCATTATGACTCATAAACAGGTCCCCGTTGAGCAGTTGTCTCAGCAAAATGCCGCGCCAGAGCCCGTCGCCGACAAAAGCAACGCGGCACACGAGCGAACACAACACCCAGTTGTCATCGTCCATGCACCTGGGCCTGTCGCCGACAAGGGCGACGATGCGCCCGCGGCCGACGTCGCGAGCGAATCCAGCGACGCGGCATCCGACGATTCGCCTGCCGTTGAGGCATGGCGGGATTTTCTGCACACTAACGAGAACAACGAACCGCCCGCGCGCGACGCCGCGAGCGAATCCAGCAACGCGCTCTCCGACTCTCCGTCCGCCGTAGATGCCTGGCGGGATTTTTGGCACCCTGACAAGAACAACGATCTGCCCGCGCCCGACGTCGCGAGCGAAGCCAGCGACGCGGCAATTTCCGACTCTTCGCCCGCTACGGATGCGGCCAACGAAAGCCCCGCCGACACCCCAACCACCCCCGCCCTGGAAACCGCCTACGCCATTGACCTCGTTGAGGATGAGCAAAACCCCGCCATCGCCGTAATTGACGACAGCCGGAACAAACCGTGGTTCACCCTGAAACCCACCGAGGGTTCCGACCAGTTGCTGATTGACGGCGCGGCGGGCAATGTGAAAATCGGCAATACTGAGGGCTGGGCAGAAGTGTCCGCGCCCGTGACCGTCACTCTGGACACCCTCGTCATGTTTGGCGACAACCAAATGACCATCCGCGACCTGATCAAATCGCATGCCGATGTCGCCGTCTTTTATGAGAAAAAGATGAAACCCGTCGCCGTCCGCACCAAAC
>JAYJLX010055305.1:0-31024 GCA_036873525.1 Chalinula nematifera | reverse complement strand
TGTATAGTAGGGTATGCTGATTGATTGATTGATGTACAGTAGGGTATACTGATTGATGTACAGTAGGTATACTGATTGATATACAGTAGGTATACTGATTGATATACAGTAGGGTATACTGATTGATATACAGTAGGTATACTGATTGATATACAGTAGGGTATACTGATTGATGAACAGTAGGGTATACTGATTGATATACAGTAGGGTATACTGATTGATATACAGTAGGGTATACTGATTGATATACAGTAGGGTATACTGATTGATGTACAGTAGGTATACTGATTGATATACAGTAGGGTATACTGATTGATATAGAGTAGGGTATGATAAATGTACAGTAGGGTATATATGATTGATATACAGTAGGTATACTGATTGATATACAGTAGGGTATACTGATTGATGTACAGTAGGGTACACTGATTGATATAGAGTAGGGTACACTAATTGATGTACAGTAGGGTATACTGATTATTGTATAGTAGGGTATGCTGATTGATTGATTGATGTACAGTAGGGTATACTGATTGATGTACAGTAGGTATACTGATTAATATACAGTAGGTATACTGATTGATATACAGTAGGGTATACTGATTGATGTACAGTAGGGTACACTGATTGATATAGAGTAGGGTACACTAATTGATGTACAGTAGGGTATACTGATTATTGTATAGTAGGGTATGCTGATTGATTGATTGATGTACAGTAGGGTATACTGATTGATGTACAGTAGGTATACTGATTGATATACAGTAGGTATACTGATTGATATACAGTAGGGTATACTGATTGATATACAGTAGGTATACTGATTGATATACAGTAGGGTATACTGATTGATGAACAGTAGGGTATACTGATTGATATACAGTAGGGTATACTGATTGATATACAGTAGGTATACTGATTGATGTACAGTAGGGTATACTGATTGATGTACAATAGATTATATTTAGCAGAATCCTTTTCTTAAACTGAATTGCTGTATAGAATCAGTTTAGGTGTGACTTGTTTTGCTGTTTTGTAATAAATAAACATTTTATCATGTTAACTGTAAAGTTGTTATAATTCATAATACCACGTATTGTAATACCACATACGACTGCTCTAACAAGCATTTTAGTAAAACAATTTGTTGCAATTTGCAGAAAGTCTTGTAGACTTAAGTTTTGTGCCAAATTAATCATCTTGTAGATCATAAAAAGTTGTGTCTAGGCCAAATTCCTGGAAAGTATTACATATGCATGTCAATAGGTGAGCTCATGTACTGATCATATCAGCTGCTGCCATTAAAGGCTTACCAAAGCAGCTTAATGAATAATAAATATAATTATGTATAAAGCATGAAATTATGCAGCAGAAATTTTAGAGCAGTGTTGATATTAATGTTGTTTCAAAGTAAAATAGTGACAAACTACTATTCCAGTGCAGTGCCTAGAGTAAGCAGTTTCAACATCATAATGTAAGAATAAAATATAATAATTAGTGTTATTTGTGGGATAAAATCAATTAGTAATAAAAAGTAATCGATAAAATTATAATTATCATGCTAATTTTTAATAATAAAATAAAAGATCAAATATCTATGACTCGGTCTTCAGAACTGGGGTGGTATAAGACAGTTTCACTGCTTTATAACAAGACGCTTGAATTCTAGATAAAATGATAATAACTAATATTGCATGTATTCCGTCATAATGGTGGTTTACAATCACTAGCTGTGTAAATACACGAATGCTTTGCATATAATAATACCCTATGTAATGAGTATATTATTTTAATTTTTGCTTCGTGTGCATAAATGTGCTTCAAGTGCATCAAATTATTTTGTATACTGATGACTAAAGTAACAATCATTGTTATATCAGTAATGGAATTTTAATCATTAATTACTGCTCATGCTTCTATACCTTCAAAGGTGACTCTCTGAGTGCCTCTTCCATCAACAAGACGAATCAAGTCCCTGGCTTGATCTACGCTGATTTCACCTAAACCGAGGTCTTTGGTTAACCTGAGTACATCATCCACTCCAAGTCCAGTCCCATAAATATTATAAATCTGTAAGTATTATAAATATGGTGTGTTACTATTTATCATCCAAAAGTGAGTATTATAACCTTGAATGAGGTCCTCATGTCATGAACTGCAGGAGTTTGCCTCAATTTTTGAGCAACATATTCACAAAACTGGTCGAATTCTATTATTTCACTTATGTCTTCATTATCATTTACTTTCTTAATGATGGCTTCAATGGCATACAAGCTCAAAAGATCAAGTTTCTGAAGCGCACTTTTTAAGTCTTTCTTGTCCATTGAGTTACTTCCATCTTTATCAAAGTACTTGAATATTTTCTTACATCTTTCCTTATGACGTTCAGCTAAAGCCTATAAATAATCATGTTATAATACAGTTATAAGATGAATGACTGCTGCTGCAGTGCATGTGTGTACAGTATTAATCTTACCATTACAGGTGCCGCAAGAACACTGTAGGTGAATCTCAGTTCTGCATGAATAGTCATTGGTATCTCGTCTTATATAAACTTGTATTATATTATGTTCACCAGTTTTTTTCATACGCCTCTAGGAAGTAGCACTTTGTACACAACAAGTTTATGCGTGCATACGTAAGGGCTGTTCCATGTTGAGTATCATTCAAAGCCCCACTTCACAATTTGTTGTTTAACATCAATATACAAAACTGTTACAAGTGTTGTAATATTGATTAGCGTGTATGTTCAATTATACATGTACATTAATGATGCATAGCACGTATGATGCTCTATTGTATACAATCAGATATGTATGTAGGCTCTACTTGCATAATTTTTTCTTTAAAAAAGCTGAATTAACAATAATGAAATGTGGTATAATTATTACGTGGAAATAAAATTAAGTTATATAAACATGAGTATAGTATACTCAATAATGCAACTGCTGACATTGGCCCATACACTAGCTGAATTACTTGCAGAGGAATGACTTCAACTCTGTAATAGAGAAATGAAATGTATGTATCATAAATATGATAACTAGCCAAACTTCATAAAGCTATTATAATTATAGTTATAATGCGAATACATGTAATTACAACAAGGTGAATTATAATTACAGTAAAAAAGCAATTAATATTACCAAACAAAGCTGTTGTCTAGGTTTGTGCCACGTTTCTCCACAAGCATGCTTGGAAGGGATATTATAAGAAGGGTTGCGGGGCCCCTCTTGACTAAACTACAGGGCAGAGTCTTTTGCCAATTTCGGCTGATTTTTGCTCTTCTGGACTAGGAATTGAACCTAGCTGAAGGTATATAGGGCCATATGGTTGGTGTGTTCATTGACCTTATAGGTCACATTTATAAGCAGAAACCAACCCCTTGGGAAGACCTAAAGTAAATGCCATAGGCACATATGGTCACTGACTATATCCCCTAGCTTCTTAGTGTATACTATGAGGCTAGTGGTATATGGTGGTTTGCTTCCTCCCCTTCCTGGGTGTGCTGGATGCTAAAGTCTGTTCACGTTGAGTTGAGGATTTGCTCATTAGATATTCATCTAAACTTAATTAATTATGGCTATACCTCGCCCATGCATTTCCGTACTTAATACATTATGAATGGGAAGTTATTGCAGAATAACTGCCAATGAATACTAATGAGTGAATCCTCAACTCAACGTGAACGTACTTTAGTGGTTCGGGCATTATGAGAGTGACAGTTCACAATCTATACCAGCAAAATAGTTGCATGACTAGTATCCTGCAACATTATGCCGGCATGTCATGCATGTTTCAGTTGTTTTTAATTTGTTTTCTTATCTGTGTTAAGAGACTATGTATAGATGATTTCCAGAGCATGCATGGTATGGTGTTTGATAGTTATCATGAACTATATGGGAAATAGCCAGCAGCATGCATGCCACCTGATACATAGACATTCAGGAATTTAAGGATAGGACATTTAATTACATATGCAGCTATACAACAAATTATTACTAGCCAACTCGATATGCAAGGAACTGAATTAGGTCAATTCCTCATGTTATGCATACATAGCAGCGGCACCTAGTATAGTTATATTTCTCCTTATATGCATGATAGTGTCTGTTTTGAAGAAATATTCCACTTGAAATGGTATTAAATTCTAGAAAGGTATGGTAGTTGGTAGGATTCATACACATGATGAATGATATGGGAATTATAATAGATTGAACAGACTGCTATATAATTACGTGAATACAGTGGCCTGATATCATTAATAGTGGACTCTATGATAGACAACACTAATTTAGGCCACATTGATGGAACTGCATGCATGTCCAATTATCAGGTTGCATCATCATGAATTATTTAACAAGGGTATGTTGTACTAGTACACGCCTTTGTTATGATTCATTGCATGCTCATGAGCAACCCCTCCCTTGCATTCTGCAGCTAATAAAAAAGGGCTGCATGGTTTTCATGAACTATTTTGGGCTGTGCATGGGCATGCGGTTTATCAATTGGTAAAAGAAGAGATAGATTATAGGATAGATTAGTTGATGCACATAATTATCATGCGCAGGAACTATAAGAAATGTTGAATAGGAATTGAATACGAGCATGAATTCCTAATGTTTGTTATCTATTATATATTTGGATCCTTTACATAAGGAGCCCATAATGCATGTGCATGGGTGGGAAATTGTCGTAGGTTTGGGGGGGGGGGGGGGGGGGGGGGGGGGGGGGGGGGGGGGGGGGGGGGGGGGAACCAGGGGGGCCAAAAGGGCCAGTCCCCCCTCCCCCCCCCCCCCCCCCCCGTGTATGCACATACAGGGCTTCTTCTGATTACATGTACTGGGTCGCGTATAGCTCCATTTTAGTTTAGAGAAAGTTCGCAAAACTTTCATAAAGCTTTTTTGTTGGTAGACCAATATGCCCGCAGTGATAAGTATCATAGTAGGAAGTTTTAGTTTGGCATCAAGTTGCATGAACCAGTATCATGGCACAACCAGCACAACACAGCATACCACAGTATCATGGCACAGCACAGTTCAGCTGCACTTAGCTATAATAATCATGGCATGCATGCAAACAGAAGTCAGGACAAGTGCCTGTGACACCTGACTCAAAAAATCACTCAGCTAATTAAGCCGATGAGTCTGTAATATCATGAGCATGCACTATAGAGTACTTGCACTTGTCAGTCATGACATTCATATATTGCATGCATATTAATATCAAGCATATCATTGACCTTCAAAATTTATCTTTCCATCGCCATCAGAATCCAAAAATTGAACGATTTTTTCAGCATCACTCATTGATATATCAACTTCCAAGTTTAAATCTTGCGTAATGCAGAGAACTTCATCTGGTCCCACTAGCTTGTCATGATCAATGTCATATTTCTACACGTACAATTGCAAGCTAAAGATGATGATTCAGCGCGA
Source organism: Chalinula nematifera (assembly GCA_036873525.1). Taxonomy (NCBI): domain Eukaryota; kingdom Metazoa; phylum Porifera; class Demospongiae; order Haplosclerida; family Chalinidae; genus Chalinula; species Chalinula nematifera. The sequence goes on along the minus strand of JAYJLX010055305.1, from coordinate 25,586 downwards.
TACAGAGAACAGGTTAGATCTACCTGAAACAGAGTTAGGATTTTATCCACTTTAACTTGTTCTTGCTTGACGAACACATCCGCTGCATACAACCTGAACTCCTCTTCGTCGATTACCCCATTCTTATCCAAGTCAACTTCATCCATGATTTCTTGCACGTCGGAATCACTAAACTGACCCAGCTCTTTTAGTCCTTCCTTTAGTTCGGACAGCTCAATGACACCATCAGAATTCCTGTCGAACTTCATAAATATTTCTTGGCATCTCACAATTTGTTCTTGAGTCAAAGCCGACGATTTCGAGTTCTATTTACACACAGAAGAATGTATAGACTCTATCATGCTCAAGAATGCATACATTTATTATACTGATCTATTATGTAAGCTGTATAAAGAGTGATCAGCACTATGGTATATTTGCAACGACAAAACATTAGCATAGTAGATTATTAGCAACACAAACTCACCATTTCCCTGGTTGGACAGAATTAACGCAACACAACTAAGCTCTGTTCCTATGATGTTTACATGCATACTACATACTATGACTCGAATTAAGCCACGCCTACATAATTATGCATTCAAATTCAATCAGATCAGCTTAGTGCAGCATCAGATCATGATCAGTCAGCTTAAGTTGGCCTCAGAAAAAGTCAAATTAAAAAACCATGTATTAAAAAAATCATTCCAGATAAAAATAAAAACAAAAATAAAAGCTATGTAAACTTATAATTCTATTAAAAAAAAGTAACATCATTGAGTTTTACTGGATTTTCTCTACTTGTTCGACAAAATAGTTAAAAATTCTGCAAAAAAAAAAAAAAAAGAAAAAAAAAAAAGTAAGAATTAAAAGAGTCATATATGTGTACATCATTATTGTCTTTGTGCTGATGCCATTCAGTATAGATATACACAAACAACAGTTGAGCAGTACAGGCTAATTCACACCCTAAACTGTGGCTGGGTTAATAAAGCCTTGCCACATCCATTTGGTGAGTAATACCGGCTTGCCGGCCCACACCCTAGACTGTAGTTAATACACAGTGAGCAATACAAGGACTACATATCAATCCCTGCATGTACAAATACTAGTGATAGATTACAATAATTAATGCTAATAATGCTTGTACACACAGTATTATACGTACCATATACATGTAGTACTAGTATATCCAGGAAATGTTAGCAACTTGTATATTTTATATCCATTTTCATGATGGAATCAAATTTTGGTTTATAAATCGGTGGTTACACGCTATTTATGTGTCAAGGCAACTAATTCAAATCCATGTGCAATATAATGCAAGAACACACACTCTCAAACAGCTAACCTTCAAATCCAATCTGTGAATCACCATCTTTATCATACTTTTTAATCAAATCTTCTGCTTGGGTTTTTGTAATTGAGTGGTCACCAAGCAAACCCATTATCTCAATCAACTCCTCAGCACCTACTCTACCACTACCATCCCTGTCACACGCCTAGAATAGTAATTTAAAGACACAATAAGTCAAAAACAACTGGATCCGAGTGCAAACGAACACACAAAAGGTTGACATACATTCACTGATATAGAACGTAATATTATAGTATAGTAATTGGTAAAGATGTTGTGATTTGTCACTAAATGTATACTGTAACTATATACATAAAAATTATGACATTATTATTACTAGTAAGTATAACACACATACAGTGTATACGTACATAGGCACTTATATGTGATATATAGGGTAGAAATACATGTAATACAGTACACTGGCTGGCTGCAAGTTACAACAATAAATTAATTACACCCATTACATTATAGTATTCATATTACAGGTCAATAATCACTCCACTGTTCATTACATACATTAAAAGCTCTTCTCCTCAGCTCATTTGGGTCTATACGTTTATTCAATTTCTTCAACATGTAAGCACAGAATTCTTCGAAATCAATGGAACCGCTGTTATCAGAGTCGACTTCCTTCAACATGTCCTGTATCTGGTCATCCGTCATACTCATTGAGAGGTTCTTCATTACTTCAGTAAGCTCACTACTGCTAATCTGACCATCCCCATTCTTATCAAACTTGGAGAAAGCTTTCTTGAATTCTGCTTTTTGAACTTCAGTTGCCTACAAAATAAAAAGAATGGCAATAAATCAAACACTATTTAATTAGCTGTCAATGTGTAACTTGCACACAAGAGAGTGTTATACATACTATAATACACTTGACACTACATATGATGACAATTTGTGCTCTAATTTCTCCCAACAAATTTTTAAACTAAAACTGACAAGTTATTTGTGTGCATAAGTGACCAATACGTATCAATACTACAATAGTATAGGCTCATTCAAGACAGGATATATACTATAGGGGAACACTGAATACGAGAAACAGCCAATTGAATTTACCTAATTATCCAGTTTGCCTGTGAACACTGACTGATTATACATAAACATTGCTACACCCTTCATAGCGCACTCACAATGTAGTAGTAGTAGTAATGCAAACAATGGGACTACAGCAACCTACACTACTATATTAGACTGATTCAACCATTAACAATTATGATAAAAATAAAAGTTGCTTATGTGGTGAAAAAAATCTATGCAAAGTGATGGTCATTGCTGCAAATCAAACTCATGAACATCAACACCAGACTACTGTGGTGTGTGCTTTGAGCATCTGATATCCCTATCATTTCTTTATTTTTAATACTTGCAAATGTGCTAGTGTTTTTGCTAGCTTTTTTGTGGTAGTGCTGTTTAATAGTGTATATTGGCCACCACGCAAGTGAGTACACAATCTGGTTAAACATCCAATTTCAGTATTTACTTTAGTAAACATAAAGTTAACTTAATTACATATACTCCAAAACACGCGGGTGGTACCGCTAGTATTCAAATAGTGAGAACACTAGCTGATATGTACAGGTAGAGGTAGATACCTTAGGCAGCATTGTAAAAAGACTACTGGTTATTAGGACATTGTGGTGCGAGCATGCAGAGAGAGCAAATGTATAAAGCATACATATGGTACATTGATTTTGTGATGAATATGCATGGTAATCCCATATGTTATCAGTGCTATGCTAGCTAAGCATTTAATCTTTCGATGTAGTGTTATATTGAAATAGACTACGTACCTTGCGAAGTCAATCGTCCCCATAACATTCTGTTAGTGTTATATTGTAAATAATGACACATCCAGTATCTTTTTGCGTCACGTTAAAGAATTAAAAGTTTTAATGGACGAACATTCAGAAATAAGCTAAAGTCTTGCACCAGACAAGATAAAAACACTCACAAACCAGGGCTAAAGCACAGCACAATATTAACAGTTTGTGTAGTAGCACAAACATCATGCAAGAAAAACTCATTTATGTGTTAAAATTTTTGATATGCTTGGCTAAACATGAGTATAGCATCCCCCACACAATTATTTCGGATGCTACGGGTTGTGAAAAGAGAGTATAGTAAACCATAATAGCATAGTTAACCCTTTATCAGCTAAAGGTATCAATTAATCGGCTGCAAAAGTTGTCGGGTTTTACACTAGCTATGTCCCACCTCAAATGTGTGCAACAGGTGCTGGGACACTCTTAATCAAAGTTGATAGGCCCCTTTCAATACAAGGCACTTTTTAGCAGTTTTAGGTTTCAGGATTGCAGGAGATTAAATCTTACTGTGTAATACAGCAGTGGCTAAAGGTTAGCAAAGTTGTTGACCATGACCACTGATACCACAAAGAAACATTAAAATTTTGCATGATTCATAGAATTTCATTGCGTTCATTTTTATCCTCCCTAGTGGATAACAACACTAACTGGAGGGCATAAATGCCTGACCTGGAGTGTGTGTCAGAAGTTACTGTTGGTTTAGATGTTATTGCTATGATTGTTAGTGATCAGCATAATACAGCATGCCACAAAGGAGGAAAAAACTAGTTCAATCACTAAAGGATTAATAAAAGTGAAAATTACATGAAAATTAACAAAATATTGTACGTTTTACATGTATTAAAAATGCAAGCTACAGATGTAAAAGAACTTTCCAATTTAAGTTTAGGTAAAGTATGCACATGGCCTAGTAGCTCTGGCCCCTGAGGTAAGAAAAAAATTTTCCTTTAAAATTATGGCAGTAGACTTAATTAACTCCTTGAATAGACCTAGCTTACAACTACATGTACGTGAAAAGATCTTAGTTACCCGTATAACCAGAAATTTTTGTATGTTGTAATTTTCTTGCTTATTAAATCTTTACGTGCTTCAATTATTGCAGAAATAGAGCATACGCAATACTGAATACACATGATACAAATTTTTTGTGTGATTTAAGTTGCACTTTTTGTCAGCAAAAAAATAAAGTCACAGTATAACTATTTGCTAATATGGTATTCTGAAAAACACTAGTTAAGTAGTTGAGCTGTTTTTCTGTGAATGAAAACGGAAAACATGAGGCATAGGTATTTTAAAGAGGTTTCGCCCTCTAGGCATGTGCAAATTATGTGTAACTATAGCAGGTATTGACAAAAGTTTCAGCGCGCAAAGTGCACCATAGTTATTATTTTTTTTTAATGAGCAGAGTTAATCCTATATACGCCTACGCAGGAATTTTTTCATAATCTTGACACAACCTGACAAAATAGAACCATTTAAGCATCCCATTGCATAACATTCTAGTACCGTATTATGAACTAGGCTCAAACTTATATGTCCAAAGCGGCTTCACATTGCTATAAAATAATTAACGGCCATATTGGTTTATTAAGGTTAAAGTGATTATACGTAATGTAATCAAGGCTTAAGCTATTAATATGGATGTGTACTTTAATAGAAGAGCTGCTTGTTAGTACAAGTCAAACAGCATAGCCGTGCTTAGCACCAATTATTACAAAATAACACAGCAAATATCATTGACTATACCCTCAGTGACATCCTAGTCTATCTATAAGTACATTAGCAACTTTTGCAGTAGCAATGAACCTGCTTTTTTTATTGGAGTTTTAGATGTCTAAGGGGTCTTAACAGCTCTGAAACTACCATAAATTAAGATTGAATGCAAAATCTGACTTCAAAATTTGCAGAGCTCCAAAAACTGGTCTAGAATGCATCTTAACAACTTGTAAAACGCTACATATTACAGATTTTCACGGCCCTGAAAACTGCCTGATTTTTAAACTTTCGTCCTAGCAATTTTTTTAAGGCATTAAAAATCTTATGGCAAACACCACAACAAATTGCACTAAACATTGAAGGTGTATGAGAATCTTCAATTTACCATTTTTAAAACATGTACACGCAAACGGTGTGATTTAAATTAAAAAACTTGAATAACTAATTTTAATAAATCGATCAATTTAATTAATTCACTAATAATTTAATAAGTTTTTTTTGTAATAATTCCCTGAAATGCAAAGACAGATAAATATTTTCTACAAGGTTGGAATAAGGGAGGAAGACTACTAGCCTACTGTGAATTGCAATTTTTCGCCATCAATGCACAGTATAGAGTAGTAGTCAACATTATCATCTTTCTTGCTTCCTCATTTCTACTTTCGATCTAAAGAAAAGTTTCATTTAACTTATTTTTAAGCATTTTATAAAATGGTGAAATCGCCCAAGTAGTTCATGTAAGTGCTTGGCTAATTTAATATTGTTAAATACAGGCTATGATTAGAATTCCTTTGGTTAAGCAAAGAAATATGATTAAAAGCAGATATATTACCACAAATGCAATTAGAGATTACAGCTTTGTAATGTTGACAATTTGAGGAGTAAAGATCAGCAAATGGAGTGCTGTAAACTCTCTAAAACTTCAGCACTCTAATTTCATTAATACATAATGATAATGGGCTACACTGAAGGATAATGCATATCAGTACATTATTCAGAGGGTTTCGGTAGCAGTGCAATGTGGTAATACAGCCTCAGTTCTTGGCTCTTCTCCTGTGAGGGATTAATCCAGGAGTTTGCTTTAATGAATTAATTTACTTTATGAATATTTTTTACCATTTTAATTAACTAACGTATTATTATTTCACAAGAAAACAGTCTAAATATTTGTTTTTTTAAAGTTACTGTAGCTTTTCGTTCTGATTTCGTTGCATCAAAGGAAAAGACCACTGCAACTGCACCAGCCAGATTTTTTTCATTCTGGTGCTTTCCCATACTTGATATGAAAACCTCTAATGTCATCGCCAATAATTGTGCAGGATGGAAATTTTGCAATTCCTCTAAAATTTCGAACCTCTAATTTCGAAAATAAATAGTTATTTGGGAGGAAAATATCCAAAGACACTATAAAAATTTGTTTTATTAATTATTCTTGCCTTGCAATTCGATTTAAAAGGAAAAGACCACCAATGCAATAACTCAACAACCGGGTAACTTTTTGATTCTGTTACTTTACCGTACTTTTTGTAAAGTCTCCTATTTCGTCAAAAAAATTCCACAAGGTGAAAACTTTTCACTTTTACCTCCAATTATTTGTTTAAAAAATTGGTTGTCCTAAATTGTCAATGCCGAAATTTTGGAGAAATTACGGTAGCTAATCTTTCCAAATTCAGCTTCGTGGCACTACGGTATTTTCTGAATGTCAATAATAATGTATTTAACAAGAATCAGTTTGGAATACATACCACCAGACTATTTTTTGAAAAGCAAGTGACCCCAGTTCTACCCAAAGGACATACGACAGGAAGTGATGTAAAAATGAATTATCACATTCCAACGATGTGCTGGTTTACACTCGAATATTGTTGCTAAGATCAGCTCAGGAATACATTACCTGGGATCCATGGGGATCAACAGTTGAATCGATTATGTAGCAATGAAGATGCAAACAAAAATGTCGCTTCCCACTAATGATGTGATGTCAAATGAAAAAAAGAAGCAAATAAAGCAAGCTACTTTGCCATTGATCTGAGTGGGAAATATCGTCCATAATATGGCACACGTAATCGCATAATACCTCCACTGATATTAAGTTCCCTCAGGTTTTATGCAAACGTTATTCTTATAAGTTAGGCATTCTATATACATACTGGAGTGGGCGTAGTCTACTTGGTCTACATGATTAAGTATCGACGTTAACAAGGCATACACTACTAACTAGTTTAAAAATTAGAATTCATAATTTAAACAGTAAAGAACTTGCCATGACTAAATCTAATTCTTTTAAACTCTTCCTTTACTTGCTCGGCTCCGCTAACTATGAATTTTCTCTCGACGATGATGAATTTCCACAAGGTTAAGCCACACCTCCAAGAATCCAATAATTTGTTTAGGGCGTGGCATAGATTTAATTTTATAGTATCAAAGACAGTGGTTTCCGGCCAGTGTGTCTTGTGTTTCACTCCTCTTGTGTGCTATAAGTCACTAGTAAGCTACTCGAAATGGCCAAGATTAGAAGGGAATTGTAAGTTTTGTGTTCGGGTTGGGCGATTGTAAATATATGTTACATTATTGGCTATGTAGATACTGAAAATACATGTAGCCTAGCTTGTAAATTCAGGTAGTCAGTTTTGGTTCTTGAAGTACTACTGTAATGATTTGTGTCACTAGAGTTTTCTGTTTTAGTTAAAAATGTAACAAACAAGGTATTTGTGTATCAACAGCACCCTGATAATGAGTGATTTATTACTTGGCACTGGTTACAGTGACTCCACCCCTTATTACCAGCAGAAAGTACTACTTTCTTATTGAGTACGCTATATAGTACACATGAAGCTTAGAATAGTGGCTGTTCCCCTTCCCTTGATCCTACAGAAGTAGTATTGGGTTGGAATAAGAGGGTATTACTATTGTGATTGAGAGGATAAATAGACCTTTGCAGTTGCAAATATCTACGAAAACCCTGATTGTACCTACCCACGGGCACTTACTGTAGGTGTGTTATTTATTTGAGGATGAACTCAAATAGACTGGTCACTGGAGGTGCTAACTGAGTGTAACAACTTCTTTAAATAGTAGCTATTGAGCACCTTTTTTGTAGGGTGAAAATGTAAATAACCAATATGCAAAAGAATAAAATACAGTAGCTCCAAATGAGACTGAGTATAATATTTTGCCATTCTTTATTAGCTATCCATAATATTATACTGTGTTTTTGTTGAACAAGGAAAAGGGGACGGAACGGAATGAAGTAAAAAGTCCGACCCATGTGTATTCCAACCATTGTTATTGGCCCTTACAAAATAGCAGACTACTTTTTCATCATGACTACTTTTTCATCATGGCTACTGAGTTGAAGCAATAGTTGGCTTTATTCTGTTAGTGCCTTAAGGGGTCTATATAAAGCTTACAGTGGAACCTCTAAACAAAGGAGACTGTGTCCTGATATAATAAATTGAAGCACTTTGACCTTTGTAGGCCCTTTTCATACTGGCATTTTCAAAGGGCTTGATGCAAATCAAAACACCTTGATCGCATGTTCCATTACTATTGTAGCAGAACTGAGCTCCAAGTGAGTAAGCATGATCAATATTTTGATTGACAATTGTCCTTAATAAATTATAAAGTGAATTATGGATTCCTGTGAATGATTTTCAATGATTTTCATTGACATAGCAACAGGAGACCGTAATGTAAAGTGTGCTCCTGCTAGTAATAAGGAGGTTTAAAGCCTAGTTCACAATATTGAACGCATTGGAAATTTCTGGATATTTTCCGTAATCTTGACGCAGATGAGACAGCAGATTAGAACAAATTTCTATTCCAGCGTCTTGCGTAATGTTCTAGCGTCATATTGTGAACTAGGCTTAAGTGGTAAAGGTCTATAATGGATGTGTGCTGTATGCAATGCATATTACATGTACAATAGATATATTTGTATGTTGAGGAGTGGCTGTATTTCTTAACTACAGTACAACCATGTTCATACTGAAGCGTATATTTTATTGTGGTCTTGAGGATATCTACTGGTCCTCTGTTGTCCAGTAGTATATAAACGGTACATGAATATTATTTAATATAGTTACGTTGTATATGTAAAGGAAGAACTTTTTCATGATAATCAATGAAACTGATACCCAATTCAAAGCTGTCACTTTATATTTAGTAAACAAGCTGTATAATTCAAAACAAACATACAAACAGTGTATCATTTGGAGGGCCAACTATTATGAACCATAGTTTTAATGGCTATATACTTGTACATGTAGATATTTTAGATTGGAGTGCAGATTGATGTTCTTTATTCGGGTTGTTTTTTTTTTTTTTTTTTGCAGTAAAAATGTGGTTTATAACTATACTGATGCAGAGGTCAAGGTTCGTGAGGCCACATCCAATGACCCTTGGGGACCCTCAGGCACAGTATTATCAGAGTTGGCTGAATACACGTATCATATGTAAGTATCAGATAAATATTATATTACGCATATGTACTGTATTCACCGATTAAATGCCAGGCATTTGTTTTAATTAAAGCATTTATCTGAGTCCCTGCTTTTAATCGGTGAAATACAACGGGAATCAATATTCAGCATGGCAAGCACTCTGAGATCATATGTATTATAAAGGTGATGGTCACTATGGTTTTTCAGCATTAACATAGGTGAGGGAGGGAATGGGATGTCTAGTAATTAAAAGCTGAAATTAAAAGCAATTAAGATATATTTGCTAATAAGTTACCAAAAAAGAGCCAGTAGTCAAGGCACCTAAGAAAAAACTTTAATAAAAAGAATGGTGTTTATTTTTGGAGCAATGTGTGTGATGATTATACAATGGTATTGGTATATGAGTGTGTTTAGCAATGAATGGGTATTGGTCACATGTTCTGCTAACATGTTACAAGGCTTTATTCAATATATGATACAGATGGGTACAATTGTTTGATTGTTGTAGTAATGCAATAGCGACTGATCAGCAATTGAAGCCTTCTGGTATGTACATTGTATTATTACATAATTATAACTATGTTTTATGTTATACTGGTAGTCGAAATAAGGGTATACATGTACATGTATGTGTATATATCGTGGTTGTCGTCAAGATCAAAGTGTGCACATGTGTTATATGTACTCTTGGAGGACAAGTGTGTTCTGATACCATTTCTCATCATCTCAGCAGAGTGTTCTAAAGTGCCGGATCAGTAGTGTATCATGGCATGTATAGCTTATGTAAGCCCTACACGTACAATATCAGATATTATGTGCATCTCACCCTCAAGGCTATGCCCTCAGGCTCAGTGCACGTATCTGATATAGCACCGGCAGGACTTACATAACCTGTAAATGAGCCAGAGCAATGCACTGTACATGTATTATATTATTTTAATGATGATTATATTCAAGTTGTAATATGCATGTACATGAATACAGCATTCATTTGCTTGATGATTTTAGCATCAGACTATTGGTATAGAATTGTTCTTGATCATTTGTTTGTTCTACATGAGTATCACTTTTAAAGCATTGCAAATTGTATGGCAATAATTTTTTTACCGTAATTCCACTCTCAAATTGTGGCTGTAATATAGAAAATAAGTAATTATTTGGAAAAAAATATTCAAACACTCTAAAATTAATGATTATTGTCTATGATTTTGCTGTGTTGAAGAGAAGAACCACTAAGAGTTAACACTCAGGTAGCTTTTTTCATTATGTTGCACTATCATATACATGTACTTTTTGTAAAAGCCTCCAATTTTGTCAAACTTCTGTAAACCCACAAAGTAGCACTTTTGCAGTTTTCCTTGAATTGTTTGTTTTTTTTAAACTATTTGTCAGAAATCGAATATGGTGAATTTTTAGAGGAATTACGGTATTATTTTGCGATTATCATGGATTGTAGGAGGAGGGTTATAGTACTAGTTTGTTTGTGTTTGAGATTTCGAGTAAAGAATCCTCATTACTCTAACCACGAATAGTACGCTTACCGGCAGCAGTATCCGTGGGTTACTAACAAGGTACCTGATAGAGAATCCAATGGCTGCCGTGACAATGGCACTGCCTTTCTACTGCTAACCATCTAGACATTCAAATAAAAATACCCATGTGCAACTATAGAGGGAAGGAGCCCTGCCCTTTAGAAGCAGGAATGGGGTTTAAAAGCTTTTGACGGGCCCAACTCTCACCGCTTCATCCGTCCCACTATGACACACATATAAAACAGTCACATGTAAAAACAATTGGTTTAAAAATTACACAATCAATAGGCTAGATTTTTTAATTATTCTAACAAAATGGTGATTTTGCTATTTACTACTATCTGGAATGCTTTCTTTCTAAGAAAAAGGTAGGCACGATTTTTCACGTTTTTCTTTGTCAGCCATGTTTTTATCTTTAAGCAGAATTAAAAGCCAAAAGGGGTGTGGTGTTTTAGAGGTGTGGCATTAATCTTTAACATTGAAATGTTTTTGAGGAAGCTGAAAATATGCTGAGATTGTATTAAGGTTTGTTTTCAAAGCATCTGTTTGTTTATGTGCCCATATGTGCGCTTGTGTGTGTGTGTCTGTCTGTCTGCTACCATGTAGTTGCTGTGGATACTTAATGGTAGAATTTCACTGATACTCCATTTAAGGCTTTTATCATTTCGTGGTTTAAGGGATTTTTGAAGACATGGCTAAGGTTAAGACAAAAAATCTTTAAATATTTTAGCAATAATTTTGCTGGTTGCCATTTTCGAATTGCACCCCTTGAGGGCATATTTATGTCATGAAAATTGTCAGTTATTTCTACTTAATAATTTAATTTAGGTTATGGCCTCTCTGTTGATTTAGATAGTATTTACTGTCATGAAGACGTACCTTGGCCCTAGACATCCATGTGCGATGTTGACATAAAAGTAGAACTTGCTTTATTCTTGCATCAACATACACTACTGATTGTAATGGAATGCAGCTGTTTATATCAATTTTTGCTTTGCTAGGTAGCAATATGTACACACACATAATAGTATCTAATGTCCTCTCAGTGAATTAATTTGTGTCAGCATTGGTTTTCTGGGTTTATTTCTACACACACTATTTGGAGCTATTCTTCAAGAGGAGCTTTGTATTTGTGGTTGGAGCTGTTTTAGCAACAGATTCTCACACAGAAATTAATTTTCTGAGAGAAAAATATGATACTTGAACCCTCTCATTTTGTTTAAAATGGCCTACTGGCAAAATGAATATGCTGTAGTCTTTTGCTCATTGCATATTTGTACTGTGTCGCTTGTGATAAATGTGTTTGTATATTCGTATAGCCAAGCATATAGTCTAGTGATGGGTATGCTATGGAAGAGACTGAATGATCATGGCAAGAACTGGAGGCATGTATATAAGGTAGGGATTACTACACGTACATATAGGGAACGGCTGGTTAAAGTTGTATCATTATTTATTCAAAGTGATTGTGAAATTTCTCAATATCATATCAGGACTGTATAGTATGAAGTGTTGTAAGAGAGAGGAGTGGGGAGGATTCATGCAATTGCAGTTGACAAAATGTTTGTTCTGCTGCTTTTCTCTTATACATGCTTTCAGTGTTAAACCGCAACCAAAACATGATCAAAGACGCTGCGAGACACGTGCTTGAATTTGACCGTGCCCATCTCGGGGCAAAAAGCGTTCGTTTTTGTATGGAGCAAGTACGAGGTGCAGTAAAAGGCACTTCGTTTTTCTTGTTGTATGCAATTTCAGAAAACATTGAGCTGTTGGTGGACTAAGCTATGATAAAGGACCCATAGTCAAGCCAGAGCTGCTAAAGTTAGTGTTTCAAACTTTTTTGCTCGATATAAGACGATCGCCTTACTCTTTTCCATTGCTTTCTGCCCCGAGGTGGGTGTGTATAAAATTGTGTGGGTGATGGTCTCACCTGTTTGATGTGGCTTAACACCGAAAGCATGTATAGATATAAATTTTAAATAATGTATAATGTAATGGTTCCATTTCTTAAAGAAAGTACTTTATATGCATGTACATGTTTGTAAATGGAGTAAAAGGGTATTTGTAGGAATTCCCACAGAGAAATAAGTATTGGAAATAATGTAGCAAACCTTTACAGGTGGTTGCAATTGAAATTTTTTTTATTAAGCCGTAATTTCGTAACAGTGTATGGATTTTGAAATGAAGCTGCAAATAGTCTCTATAAATCCTATTAAAGTACAGTATAACATGGTTTTGTTTTGATGCAATTGAACTATTCCAGACCCCCTGAGTATTGCCATTGGCCACCTTGCTACATGTATTTGCAGCCACAATGTTACACCCAATGATGGCCCATCCTTCCCTGTAGGATTATTGTTCTGAATTCAGACCACCTCACTATTTCGTGTTACAATCACATACTCTTAAGATCCCTTGAATGAATTACTGTTTTGAATTAAATGAATCAAGTATAGTAAATATTGCATTCCTTTGTATTATTATAATTATGGTGCTCGTGTTTAGTAACTTAGTGTTTCGTGATTTATACTCCTGTATGAGTTTGTGTGAATTGAGGCAAGCTGGGAAAGGGAAAGAGCTGAAAACTTTTTTGTATGCTTGCTTAGTACATAAATTCTTTCATAGCATGGTTAAAGAAAAATTTTCAGCACTACGTATGCAATTCTCAGCTGTCCTATGTATGAGCTGGTCCCATTTTTTTGTCTTGCTATTTGATAAGCATCTGCCTACATTGTTTTTAGGGATCAACTGCAGCTTTTGTAATACCTTAAAGTGACAAATATTTAAGGGTACCAATTTCACGAATTTTAAAAATGAGGAATTTGCGGATATTTCTTTTTGCAAAACACCATTTTTAGCAAAATTAACAACATTAAATGTATTATGCATGATCAGAATGATAGTATATATGTTTAAAGGGATCTTTCGAAGGCAAAGTAGTGCTGATGGAATCCAGTAAAGCTAACATTCCTGCCTTTTTCTGCCCTTTGATGAGGATTTTTCGGCCTTGTGCGCCGGTAAAGTAGTTGTAGGTATTTACTAACCACTGTGTATGTACTGGCATTAAACTAGACAACCTAAGGTCAACGTCAATGTCTTTTATGTTCTTTCCATTATTGGGTTGTTGAATACTCTTTAAGTAATACGTGACAAATTTTTTCCTCATTCATGTCTTGCACTGCACCATTGACTGACAAATCGAGGGGTTGGAAGAAATTCATCATATTATGTGGGCAGGAACAAGTTGTGCATTCATTGTAGCCAATTTGAGTTTTACAGCTTCGGTTATTTGCCCTTTAAATATATCCCACATCATCAAGGCATCATGGATTGAAGAAAGCTATAATTCCTGCCTTTCCCTCTCCAAGTACCGTGTAACAATTTCTTCTAGCAAGTTTATTGACTCACTTTCATTGGACCTGTGACATGGATTTTGTGTGACAGCAAATCCATTTTGAAAATGTGAGGCCACGAGGTTGAATGGCCTTGGCTTTTCCTTCATAGATTATCTGCATAGGTAAATCTCCTAAGCAAGAGTCGCAACAAAGGTCCAGGTAATGTTTCATAAGCGCATGAACAGAAACAAATTTTGTCCTTTTTTTCATGCCGTGTCATCTTGCAAACAGAATCGTAAGTGCTTGGAATGTGATCTGTGTTATGTGTCAATTGAGGAGGAATAGAAAATGGCTCAACTTTGTTCTGTGTATCAGTTAAAAACTTGCGTTGGAATTCATCAAAAAGGCCCTTTGGTATAGAATGTCTAAAAGTAGTTGCAGTGCTTCGACAATATTATATTCACCTGTGAATTGATTGGACCCCAGAACATGGCATTTTACATCTTCCAAGACGCTCGGCAAAAAACTTGGGTTGCTTTTGATTAGAGCTTGAGCAGTTGCTTTTATAACATGTACATGTATGTTGACTACTCCCCCTTCATCCTTTATGCTTTCGGAAACTTGATAAGTTTTTCAGTCAACTATAGGATTTTTTGTTGTCTGCCCCTCTGTCGATTAGCGAGTTCAGTAACAAGTAAGGGATGTGGTTTTCTCATCTTGTTTCATATGTTTTCTAGATAGCGTTTTTTGAAACTTTGAACAGTGAGTTTAGGGTATTTCTTCAAGTAATGTTTCCTAGCTCTATTAATTCCTTTTTCACTAACATTCTTTCCGATGGTAGCACGATCTTGGTTGGAGTAATAAGTCTTGGCTCATCAGGATCAGAGTTGGCCAGCTGAGTCACAGAGGCTGTCACATCAGAGTATTCAACTTCTCCTAGCCCACACTCCAACGTACTTGGAAGGTAATCAGGAACTATGTTACTCGAATCGGATTCCACAATGCCTGAAGATTTAGCAGACACTTTTGAAAAATCAAACTGGAACAAGGGCATCTTTCTTTACCAGCCATTAGCCAAACGAATTGAAAACTGCATGTGTAATGTTAATTATTAATTTTCAGTTACATATAATTAAACTACCAGGTGCCAAAGCGTCGTCAGAGGACCAACAATGGCTTAGCTTAGTACTTGCTTTCTATGTGGCCTTTAGAGGATTTCATGTCTACAAAAATAACTGGACTCCCATCTTAAATGAGATCATGGATATGGCTCATGAGCCAAACAGCAATCATGATAGCTACCCTACAGCAGCAAAGAAGTGGTTCTCAGGACAGGTTGTGTGGACCATGGTAGGACAATTACCAGAAGAAATATCGAGAATAACACATCATAATAATGTAACAGTGCTAATATGTTAGCCAAGTTTGTGAGTACACAAGAAGATCACCGTTGATTTAGGGGGACTAGAAACTCTGATTTAAGTTATGATTGGAATTATATCCAATGCAGAAAAGCCATCATGAGATACAAATCACTTACTACCTACCATTCAGTATAAGGAGCCGAGTGATGGTGATTCGATGATGCAACAGACAGTATTTTAAAAATAAACTTGCAGAATATGATAGGAGAGTTCTGAAGAGACAGATTCTGAGCCAAAAATCGAAGACAAAGTTATTGACGGTTTTGCCGTTGGCTGCACTTCAGATAACTAGGATCAGGAACTCATGAATATTAATAGGAGTACGTTTTAATGTTAATATAATGGAATATTAATGTTTGTGGTACAAAATTTTGCATTTTTCACTTTATTTGCAAAAAATTAGACCGGCAAATAATAGTGACATTAAGATAGCTGGATAAGATATCCTGGCTTATTCATCCGGTGTGAAATATCCTTAGCTTATTGGTATCATGGCTTATTCAGCTGTTATGATATCAATGTATATTGGTAAATGTTGACGCCAAAGGTCCAAAAGCACCAGAAACAATGGGAGCGAATGTATGGCAGGAATGGCAGGAATCTAAGTATAAATACTTGGTCCTCTTGTGTTCCTCAGCTTGGGCAGCTACTGGTCCTGCTTCACTAGCCACATAGGAGGGTGCAAATGTATCTGGGCAGGGGACATTCCATACCATCAACCTGCCAGTCTTCCATGGAATGATGATGACTCCATCTGGGCGATGTCTGTCCGAGTGATCAAGATCAGATGGCTCCAATTTGGAGGATATGTGGGCTGATGATAAGGATCTGTGCAGGATGTGGTTGAGAGCTGCTTGTCTATGATAGTGGCCTTTACTCCTCTTGCAGTTCAGGCCTTGCATTGCCAAACAGTCCACATCCATACCACAGTGGCAACAAACATGAGGTCAGCACAGAAGACTACCCAAAGCAAACCCACTACCACTCTGACTGTCTAATCATCCATTACGAGGCTGAGAGTTGAGACAAGCAGTGCAGGCAATCACATCCTTTTTAGGTGAAGCAGCAAGTAGACGAGCCCTGGAAGTAGAATCAGGAGTCCTTTCTTTTATTTCATTTTTTCAATAAAGGCTGGGCTCACAAGGCTATGTCCTCCATACTCGTAGGTATGAGATTGTTTTCTCCAATTCACAAGTTTTCTTTAGTATTTTCTTATAATAGTACAATTTGAGTAGCTTATTGTCGTCATCATGAAAGGCAAAGCGTTTTAGAGTGTTTTTAACAATCAACTTTGTGAAATACCACATCAGGAACATCCATTCACATTTACTCTCAAACGACCCTTTTCTACCCTTTTTGACAATATATGTGTATGAAAGTGCTATCAGCTCTAACACCAATGAGCTTTTCAAATACATGTATGCCAGTGCATTTGTGTGGCTTTCTAGCAATCAAGGTGCATCTACCTTATTTGACCTACTAACATAAAAATAATCTATTCTTGTATGGATTTTTTCATCACTGCTAAATGTGTCATATCATACTATCATGAAAACTTAATCGTTTGTGCTACCTTTTATCTGTAGATCCACCCATGAGAAACGATAAAGTATGCCCTAATTCAAGTTTTTTCTTAGTTTTTGCTGCCATGACTCATTGATGTAATGAGTGAATGTTTCATTCATTTTGATAAGCCTGTCCCATATTCACACCATGACAATCTTTAAGTTTGCGATGTTGAGGATGTCTTTTTAAATACAACTCTTCCTTGGCTTAATGAAGAATGCTATGTCAAATTTGTGCTTTAACGATTCTCTCGCTCTCTGAAAGGTTGTTTAGAGCGATAGAAATAGCAATTGGTTGTTACTATTGCTTTTCCTTGCATTGCCTCTTTTAGTGTGTGTATGTGTTGGTCTGCTTTACTATGATCTCAAATGTACTAGTACAAACTGAATTTTTGCCCAAAATCCAGTTTGTAGTTTGTTAAGTTAGCAGTATTCGCATAGTACATGTAGCTGACTAACATTTTTTTCCCAATTTGTGGTGTTATTTTCATTGTCATGCGAAGTTTTTTTGGAACAGTAGAGAAGTTTTAAATAACTTTCAAGTCTTCTCAAGTATGGCAGATCATGCGGATAGAATCTCTTCATAAATTCATGATTGCACTGTAATTGGAAATTTATTGGATAGCAACAATGATGATAAAAGTTGATCGAAATGTGGAATGTCAAAGAAAGAATGTAGAGTAGGGCACACAATTTTTAGATGCTGCATTGTGACATTGGATGGAGGCACTGACATTTTTCTGACGGCATTAATATTGACTTTTTTATTTAAAATCTTTACACGATTTTTAACATGTTTCTGCACAAGTACCAATTCATAGTCTCTATTTGTCCATTTTACAACAGCTGCGCCATCATAGGTGTCAGTGATGTTTTAACTTTGGATAGGCAACTGCACGCTTTCTGGTATACATTGCATTTTTCTTAACTTCATATATTAACACCAGCTGGAAGCAATCAATGTCTTGTGATGCTACATATGATTCACTCCCATCCTTCCATTTAACCCAGTACCGATCTCCCTGCTTATCCACAACTTCTTTAACTTCATACAATGCCATTGATCTTAAGAATACAAGAACACTTGATCAAAACCTCCCTTGGATTAATTGCGAGGGAAATGGGCTAAGGGTGGAGGCCAGAGTGGCTGGCTGTATTTTCATATTGCTAGGCATCATGATTGAAACCGTGTAGTGATTGGGTCCTCAGTTGTCAACTTGTCTACTACCTGTTGTACATCATGCAGGGCTGCACAAAGCTGAAAGCTTCTGTATTTCCTCTGACTGAGATACAAGTTGGCATGACATGCAAAAATATAGGTCGGAACACTTTTGCCACAATGGAGCCATTCATGGAAACGAGTGTCTCCTCCTACAGTGTTTCCAGACTATCCACCGAGATTCTCACAAACTCACTTAAGTTTCATCAAGAGTTTGATCCAATAGGTCATATTGATCATCTTTCATCAATCAATTCTCAAGTTCAATTGGAAAAGAATGATCTATTGGAGGCTAAACTTGCTCGTGTGATGGTTGGTGCTGATAGGGTTCAAAGGAGAGCTATTTTGAGGGCCAAGGATGCCAAACTGTCCTCATGGTTGAACGTAATACCAGTATCAAAGCATCATTTTGATCTGTCCGTGCAGGAATTTCGTGATGCATTGGCTATTAGATATAAGAAACCACTCTTGTATCTCCCTGTTTCGTGTGATGGATGTGGCGCTCCATTTGATATGTCTCATGCTCTATCCTGTCGAAAGGGCGGCCTAGTTATACAGCGTCATAATGAAATTAGAGACACGTTTGGAGACCTTGCCTCCCTTGCCTGGGGTCAGGTTTGTAAAGAACCAATTGTTAGAGAGGCCAATATAGCAAATAACTCTCCAGCACTCATTGCTGATTTGAAAGTCCGTGGAGTATGGTCCCCACAGACTGATGCTCTCTTTGATATTAGAGTAACAGATACAGATGCTCAGTCGTATAGCCATCAGACTCCATTGGAGATTTTATCGAATGCTGAGAAAGAAAAGAGGAATAAATACTTGTCCGCTTGTGATGAAAGGAGGGCCGTGTTTACCCCTTTATGTGTCTCCATTGACGGTTTGATGGGTAATGAAGCAAATAGGTTTTCTCAACGTCTTGCTGATCAACTTTCTCATAAGTGGGAGGAACACTATGGTACCATTATGAACTGGGTTCGAACACAACTTACGTTCGCCATCATCAGAGCTTCCATCCTATGTTTAAGGGGATCTCGTATTAAGTGGAGATCAATTGACGTTTATGACAGTTCTCCTCTACCATTAATGTTATCTTAAAATTAAATTTATTTTATTGTTGTTGCTATTGTTGTTATTGTGACATTCCAACCACTGTCTTTATTCTATTTTTATTCTATATTTTTATTTTTGTCCTATTTTTGACCATTCTGTGTATTATTACAATATAATAATTTTATTAATAGTAATTTTTTTGTTTGCTGTTTTATGAAAAGAAATAGATAAAAAGAAAAAACAGAAAACAGGATTGAGAGGAGCATAGACCCCCAACAAAAGTAATGAAACAAGCGGGAATGGTATGAGGGAGCCAAAAAGACGAGAACCTTGAGTACTATCCCATTGTGAATTGCAAATTTTCGCAATTAATGCACAGTGTAGGATAGTAGTCTATGTTGTTGTCTTTCTGGCTCCCTTAAACCAGTTCCGCTTGTTTGATTACTTTTGTTGAGGGGTCTATATGCTCTTGTCATTCCTACTTTCTGTTTTTCTTTTTTTTTTTTGACGAAAACTTTTATCTATCTTTTTTTTAAACATTTCAATTTGCCAGATTTTACATTAGATGCAAGAAGACAATCTGTCATATTTTAAACATTTTTTTAATTACATGTACATGCTAATTAAATGATTTATTGTGTTGCAGTCTCTGGTTGTGTTGGAGTACCTTGTTAAGAGTGGGTCTCAACGTGTTGTTCAGCAATGTAAAGATAATATGTTTTCCATTGAGACACTCAAAGACTTCCAGTATATTGACAAAGATGGAAAAGATCAAGGAACACTGAGTGAGGAGGAAATGCTGTCATTTTTATATTTGTACATACTATTATGGTTATTAATAATTATTTTATGGTGGGTAATTTTCGAGAGTGCAAATTTCTAAGAATATGGTTTAGCAGAAAATTTAAAAATTATGAAAATTTAAAAAACGTTGAGATGCCTACATTCAGCAATTTCAATTTCATGTCGAGTTGTGTGTAATGAAACTGCCTGTAACTTCTTTATACTCTCTGGCACTGCTACAAAACCTGGTATCCATACATGTACTTAATATGTAACAAGGAAAGTATGTCTTGTGAGGAGAACTCCAAAGTATTATAGTTTTTGCAGCAACTGTTGCAATCTTTGATGGATGACAATTGAACACTTGCAAGTTTTCTATTATGCAAAATAGACTTCCTAACAGATCCGCAATGTTTTTTCAGCATCTTTGCCACTTTAGATAATTATATCACTCACAACAAAGAGAAGTTTTTATTTTGAAAAAAACCCCTCTTTTTTCATAAATCTCAGCTATTTAAAAATTACGTACTGTATGTATTGTATAGTTCGTGAGAAGGCAAAGAATCTATCAGCACTTCTGAAAGATGATCAGAAACTAGAAGATGAAAGAGTTAAAGCAAGCAAAGTAAGTTATTGTTTCATGCATTAATGCTCCATCATTTAAAAGAATCCAATTAATAACATCAATTTATACTGTGTATAACAGTCTAAAGGTCGAGTTACAGCTACTGCAGGATTTGGCAGCAATACTGAAAGGTAATTGTGGAATTAACCGCATACCCATATGTATGTACATATACACGTACCTGTGCAGATGTACATGTAGGTGTACATTATATTGTAATATGCTATCACATGTACATATATACGCATTTGGAATTGTAGCATTGCTTCTTTTTACCAAGTTCATGATCATTGTGAAATCACAAAAATTAAAATTACAGTGTACATGTACAATACTTATGAAACTTATAATAAAGGAATATAGTTTTGTAATGCAGTAAGTAAAATATTGCTTCTTGATAATTCTTTGAGTAGTTGTGAAGAAAAACATTTCTTATAAGCTGTAAAATATATTAATGGGATATTTCATGAATTACATGTACATACAGGTAGTACATGTACACAGTACTTGCAGTGTAGTGTAGTTTTTGGAATTAACTTTTTTGTTAAATTATTTTATATATATAGTGCATCTACAAGATCCTCCAGGACGCCTGATAGGTGAGCACAACCACTACTAATAATAAAGAAATTAAGACATTCATTCCAACACAGCAACAACAAAGCATTCACAACAATAAAAGCTTTTATTTTCAATCATTATATATGTACAACAACACCCCCCTGCTTGTTTCCAGCCTTTCTTTTTGTGAAGGGTTTACTCAATGCTTTACTATTTTCAATGCTTTACTATTTTTTATACCGTGTTTCTACAATTGAAATAATAAGAACACGTTCAGTCTATGAAGAAGTAGGCTCTATTTATTATACACTATAGATACTCCAGGTCTTGAATTGATAATACTGCATGTTAATGAGCTCAGTGTAGGAAAATTTAATTATAATAATTAGCCTGCAGACCATGCACAATGTATATGGAATAGATTTTTTTTTTATGTAACTAAACACAACAATGGATAAAGAGGAAATTGTTGAGTACATATTATGTACTCAACAATTTTCTGTTTATCCATTGTTGTGTTTAGTATAAAAACCGGTGATTTAGTTATCTTTAGTGTCCAGGTAGTCTACTGTGATTAGACTGTTTCCTTTATTCAGAGCGGGCTCAGAAGGATCATCAACTGCTCATAAATCATCAACTCCTAGTGGTCGATTCGAGCAGGATCACATGACACAAACCAGACCATCAGCCAAAGATGAAGAAGATCTCCAGTTGCAGTTAGCCTTGAGAATGTCTAAGGAACAGGCTGAGAAAGATGAAGAATTGAAGTAAGACTAACAATTATATAGTGCATTATTAGTTACAGTTTAATTTTAAAGAAAACAAGAAGAAGAATCGCTGAAGCTTGCTCTAGAATTGAGTAAACAAGAGGCTAGTGGTGAGGGAGAGACACTTGAGGAACAAGCACATGAAGAAAATGACAGCCCTGAAGGAGATGATTTACTAGGTAATAAAAGCACGAAATCATTTATGCGAACCTCAAAACTAACATGCATGATGAATAATACAGCTCACATTTAGGGGGTGTGGTCTACCAAATGGCAATCATTCAACTAAACTACAGTCAACAGACAGACAGGCACGCTAACTGATTATACACCCCATGCATGGATTATACCACTAGATTGTTTAACAAATGTGTTTATGAGTGGAAATGGTTGGAAATTTTGATGGAGATATTGTAGTTACATGTGCATTGTAAACCATTGGTCCAAATGTACTGTGGATTTGCATGCATGTTTAAGTTGAGTTGTTAAAACTGCAATCTTAGGCAAAGCACACTGCTTTTACTGTAGTACTAATATTAAAAACAAATAAAGGTGTGCAAATTCATGTTAGACGAAAGATCCATGGTTTAATGTCATAATTGCATCTTAACATAAGATCATGCAAATCAACTACATGTAGCATCCCAAACCACAAAGAGTGATACAATGCTGTTTTAGCACTCTGTCTTTCCTATCCTTTCATTTATAAATTAAATCACCATAACGTTTGTTTTTAAGGTGGAGGTCTGATTTTTAAACCTGTTTTTATGTACTGTACATTTAAATGCATGTGCATGTATTTTCCTTTCTGTTATTAGGTCTTGGTGATCCATGGAGTAAGCCTCCGTCATATGAAGCTCTTACAACTCCACCAAATTCTGAGGATCCATGGGTACCTCCACCCACAACTGCACCCACAGACCCTTTTGGTGCTAATGACCCTTTCAAGACCTCTCTTCCTCCCTCCTCGTTGGATCCTTGGAAAGCAGCTCCTGTATCGCCTCCTGCTGTGACCACTACTCAATCATTTGGAAATGAATTCAGTGGACCCTCTTCAAATGAGTTAGTATTGCATGCGCATATCCATTTACACAAACCTGACAACATGATTGTACATGTAGTACTAAGGGAATGTAGATGTATGTAGTACAAGAGTGAGTGTCCATGTGTAATACAGATTAAGTGTACATGTAGTGAGGAGGGAAGGGTTGTAGTGAAGTGGGATGGGTGAGCTTCTACTACTCGTATTCTATTCGTACATGTTTATGTGTACAGTGTACATGTGTAATGCTGTGTATATTGGAACTCCAGTGAGGTAATGTTTGTTTTTAGATTTCTACATGATTATTTAGTCAAGTGCATTGATTAGTAAACTTTATTCATTTATGTTTAAGAATAATTCCAAGATTCATTTCTGTCTCGTATTGCTTAATTTATTTTACTCTAGTGAATACATTAAGACCATGAGTACTGTAAAGTCGTTTATTTTAGTGTACATGTAGGTGTTATTTCATGATAAAATTGCTTATCCATGCTACATAATAACACTATATTATATGTTAATGGATGAGCTGGAGTGCAATATAGTTCTATGCCTTTGGTAAAAAGTTAAAGTACCTATTGTTTCATTAAACAGAAGCTGTTGTGTCATCATGTAAACTAGGCTTATCATGTTTTCATAACTATTGCAATTTTAGCTATTGCTTTTTTTTGTTACAGTGTTTATGTATACGTGTAGTGTATGCATGACTATGCACTTTATGTAATATCACGTACTATACAAAGGAGCTCATTCACAGTATTTCCTTTATTGTAGTCCTTGGGGCAATAATTCTGCTACTGTTACTACTACTTCAACTGCTCCAACTGATTTTAGTACACTGCCTCCTGTTGATATCGGACTATCGGCCACCACTGGTATCAATAGTACCACATCATCATCAAAAGATCCTTATGATTTCTCAGCATTCAGTGTTCCATTAGTAGACTCTGTTACCACTAGCAGTGATAATAATGTTGATAATACGGTATGCGATTTACATGTACATTCATGTACTGTACCTGTATTGTACTTTGATCTTAAGATTAGCTAACTAATCCTGCTCGATCCTACCCAATGGATACTGCATGTGACTAGATACAATAAAGATTTAACAAAAAAACAAACTGCTTTTTAAAATATATTGCTACATGTACGTGTAAATTTGTCCCAGCTGTATCATAAAGTACACAAAATTTATGACATTTTGCAAATTATTTCACTCAAACTAAAGCAAAAGGCATTGAATACTGCAATCTAAAATGCTATCAAGAATACTAATAAAGTTGTTGTTATATATTAAATCAGGCATATTGTGTAACCAGATCCACCTCACTACTCGTTGACCCTTATACATGCATGTATGTTAGTACAGTGAAACCTCTCTAACGGACACTTCTTGTAACGAACACATCGCTTTTTACGGACAAAGCCAAGGCACGGAATGAAAACGCCACTTTTACCATACAAACTAACCTCCCTGTAACGGGCACTCCATTTAACGGCAACGGACAGTTTATTTCATCCCGTTTGTTCTGCAACCACGTTGAAGCACCTCCATTTAACAGAATGTGTGGGCGTTAACCACACCCAATTAATTATTGCAACATTATTAAAAAATTTAACAGTAATAACTTTTAATTGATAATGCTTTCTTCTTGCAAAATCTTCTTTACATGCTCCACAAATGCTTCTTGAACTAAATACAAGGTAATTTTAAACAATATTTGACATTCTTATGCACTAAATATTAATATGTGTGTGAATTTAACTATATGCAACTAACTACACATTATAAACCTTATGATACACCTACATGTATAACATGCAATTTGCTACATTGTTGCATTACCATCATAAATGCACACAACCTCCCTGTAAAGGACACCTCTATTTAATGGACAAAATGCTTTGTCCCCAAGGTGTCCGCTAAATGGAGGTTCCACTGTATTCAAGGTTCAGATCTTTCCAGTTGCATGCACGTACTGTATGTTCGCCATACGGTAGGTACAATATAGTACTTATCTTTGCCATTATTAAACCTTTGCCAAGCCAATGGCAAACATACTGTTATGGCCGCCACTGGCTTGCCTATTGGATGCACATAATGTATTGTAGCTAGTAGAGTCAAACTTTGGCTATATATTTCAAAGGGAATCATGTAAAGAGAAAATGAGCACATATTCTTGTGTCAGGCATGGTGGCAATCTCAATAATTTCTTTGCAGTATAGTTGGCAGAATGTTAAGACAGTAATATGGTCATACATACATGTACGTACATACATACATACATACATACATACCTACATACATACATACATACATACATACATACATACATACATACATACAT
>JAYJLX010055304.1:0-65340 GCA_036873525.1 Chalinula nematifera | reverse complement strand
GGATGTGATGGAATAAAAAATAACTTTAATTTAATAATAATTAATTGACAACACAGAGATATGTTTCAGTGTATGTATCCAGCATATGCATAGAACTAATTAATGGGTATGGTCCATAGATAGATCCTCTTTCTTATCCTCACAGTAATTTGTTTCTAAAGATGACGTCTGAGTATCCAATTCTATCATCTCAGTTTTGTTATTTTGCTCACTAAAGAGCATTTCCGTTGAGCTATTAACTTCAGTGTTAGGAATATTGAGCAACCCATTGCAATATTCTCCATTGTTAGTGTCTCCATTACTGCATGTATAGTCCGTATCCTGGAGCACTGGCTGATCTATGACAGATTCATCGTCGATATCAAATTTAACTTTCATTGTTTCACAATCGAAACCAGACGCATCTTTCAGTGCATTACCCTCAGAAACACTCTTACTCCCACCACTCTGACTTGTACTCGAACTCGACTATAATAAAAAAATAATCATACAAAAAAATAATGCTTATGAATGCCTGTTTGACCTATATATTATACTGTTAATACTTACGTTGCCAACCACTGTAAAGGAGCCAGTAGTGTTTGAGATCCAGGTTAGTAATTCTGATTTAGTCTTGAGTCTCTGCCATACATTTAAGTAAACATCTCTTACCTATAGGATGCACGAAGGGAGGGAGGGGGGGGGGGTGGAAGGAAAAACATTATCATTCTTATACACATTTATGTAAGGTAATTAGATTCCCACATTCTGAAGCCACACCCCTTCTACTAAGACCGCGCCCACTATACTATAATTGCATGTAGCTTACGTTCTTAGAGAGAGGTACCAATATGATGAATATGAGTAACCCCTGGGCAGCTATTACTATGGTAACGATATAGGCCAGGAACAGGAGCTCCTCTCTGAATACCAGTACCCCCATTAGCCATGTAATACCCATTACTAAAGTCAGGAACACACACACCTTCAACCAGTTCCTTATAAGGGAAATATTGCATTATAATTATAAGTTAATTAAGGATAAGACGGAGTACTACTTTGCAGAGAAATTCTTCTGATTGGCTCGTTGTTTCCTGGAGTGACGGTACATTATCACAACAGCCATTATGAAAAACCCAATATTAACCTAAAATAATACAAGCAATAAACACAGCATTATGTACACGCCCACTACATTAATTAACTGATACATGTACATGCCCACTACAGTAATTAACTGATACATATACACACCCACTACGTTTAATGAACTGATACATGTACACGCCCACATTAATTAAACTAACCACTATGATGGCTATAACAGGCGCAATGTAGGCCCATATGAATCCAGTCTGGTAGTTCAGCCAACAACTATTAATAAAGATCAAAGGGTATAACATATAGTACAACTAATAGTATATACAACATACGCTGTAAGTTCATCGTTCTCGTAGTATAGATAGTGGGTGTGGTCAGGAGTGGCGTCTCCAGTAGTATTGACCATGTATCCAAGAGGGACAGTTAATGACAGATACACCACCGGGAATACTACAGGATAGGAGGGGGAGAGGGGAAGGGGGAGAGAGGGGGAATAACGTAACAATATATAGCGATCACATACAGCAGAAACCCGTTATGTGCGTGGGTGGGAATGTATTCGATATATTTGATGATTCATACAAAGTGAATATGAAAGAAACAGATGCAACAAATTGTCAAAATAAACTTGAGCTAAGTGATTCCCATTCCTCGTTATACTATGCGCATAGCATATAGCCAGCCATAGAATTAACATTGATACACCCATGCACAATTATAACGGGATCATATATACACTACAGTAATATTCTATACTGGCTAATCATAATTATACAACCTCCTCAACTCACACTATTTGGATAGCTTAGCAACTATAGTAATTGGTACACCCACACACAATTATAATGGATCTATACTTTATAGTCTATAGTGGTATACAATGATACTGGTTGGCTAACCATAGCTTGTGATGGTGAAACCAACAACGTAATTCTTTGCATTACGTATGAAGACCTTAACGAGTGTAACATACAGCACCATACCCTCCATTAACATCCACATGAACGTCACCAGAAACAGATAATGAAGGATTACAGCTATGGCTGAACACACTTTCTGCAGTGACAGAAAACAAAAGAACAATAAATAAAAGTAAATAATAATATTGATACAAGATTGTTCTGAAAAAGAACAGGTTACCTTCATTGCGAGTTTGATAAATGCCATAGAAACCAAAAAATTAGTTAAATTTTGTGTTTCATTTTATAATTATTTGTTTTGTAAATTCGGAGTTGATTCTTTGATAACATGTTCTTTTGTACATGTCAACTACATAACAGCAATTCTCTTAATACATTGATCATATAACACTTTTACTAAATTAATATTATATTGGTTAATTACTGCCATGTACAGTTATTGACAAAAATTGATGAAACGTTTTTGAACCCCGCAGTTGGTTCCATGTAGTATTGTTGTATAATTGTGAATGTTTGCTGCTTACTACATTTCCAGTTTTATCAATTCCAATTATGAACAGTAACTGAGCCATGAACAGGCTAACACACAACATAACATGAATGTAGTTACGAAGACTCCACAAAGACCTATCATAAAATAACATACGTTCACATACGATCATGTGATAGTCACATGATATCATATGACAGTCACCGATCTCCACCATAGATCTCTAATGTATGTGTGAAACCATTGTGGGCGTGGTTTGTCATGTGATAGTCACATGTTTGCTTTACCTTACACAGCTGTACGTGGCTATCACTACAGCCATACAAACCAGTGATATAGTGACCAGAACTGTACCAAGAGTGTTCAGTATGGTTTGATGGGTATCACTTAAGCCTTCCTATAGAATATAATATTGTAAAGCATTATTTTATACATAGGTAAAAAAGTCTAAAATCAATAAAGCTAGAATTGTTTGTACATTATGACAACGAAAATCCACCTCGAAATAACAAACCACATAGGTGAAATTTCAAACACTAAATTAAAGTGCCCTATGATGTATGAATTTACTATCACTACATCAAATAATATGTCCCAATTTGTTTGGTTTGTGAAATTACAGTAACAAAGATACAAATTTTAAAACAAGATATAAAAACAACCAGGGCCTCTCCTCACCTCTTTACATGTATAGAACTACATGTACCTGAGCTTTATACACAACATATTGAGTGTATGCTAGACTATCAACAAGAGACAAATTATAAAATGAGGTAATGTACTAAGCTAGGGTATATAATATATGTCATACAAGAGTCACACTCCGTTATATACAGCACGTATGCTGTACATTAGGTGTGGTACAGTATACGTAAATATCTTAGCTTACCATAAACAATATTTAAAAACCACAAATTACTTAGAATAGTATGTCCTTATTTTCCTTACTCACCCCGGTTCCAGGACTGAGGAGAATAGCGAAATGGGTCAAATGGTCACAGAAACATCTGACGACGTTACCCTCTGTGATGGTATGACACCCACTGGAGCTCCAGTTGCCCGTAGGGAGGGCATCGGGATCTGAACTATATATGTAGGAAATAGCGTAATAAATGATCTACTGTGTGAGTAACAATGTAATACTGATAGTACTATATCCAACTTGACAGCTATTTATATTGAATGCTACAGCAATAGACCTATGGTCTAACATTACCATTCCATTTGCAGTGTGACTGTGTCTTTTGTCTATTGGTAACTAGAGGTACTAAGGCTTTTTATTTTATTACGAAAAAAAAATTCCAGCAGACACTCTTGCAAGGCAGAATTGAAAAAAAAAGTGGAAAAAAGGAAAACAGCCAAATTATGTGTAACTCCCCCTTCACTATAATAACAGCTCCCTGTGTACATGAACTGAAATCTATTATCTTTGCTAATTATTTATAAACAACATGTAGCAGACTTACTTACAAGCACTGAAACATGTAAACATGCATGCTTGCTTGTCATAAACATGCATGCTTGTCGTAAACATCCAAGCATGCTTGTAGCAAGTCTACTTCAATCAACACACAGGACCAATATAATACAATAGGAAACAGCATATTACTGTACCTAACATGTTGATACATGTACACACACATGCACGTACATATACATACACATATACAGTACACACCTGTCAATGACGTAGAATGCACACTGGAATAATGGCCCACCAGATGGTTCCATGTAGTCATCCTGTATACACCATAATAATTGTATTTGCATGGAAAAAATGGAAATACATACATACATACATACACTACAGGGTGTGGTTGCCATGGTAACAAATAGGGTATGGAACTATGGATACTATGGTAACACACAGTATAATTACAGCATATAGTATTATAAACACACAGTATAGGGTAGTGTTGTTTTAGTTAACTATCACTCTAAAACTAAAAGTACTTTTAGTTGGTCAAAATTAATTTTAGTTAACAAACTTTAACTAACTAAATCATTTTTCAAGCACGTTAAATTAGCTATAACTAACTAAAAGAGTGAAGAAGAATGCTAAACTACAATACGGATGTTCTAAAAAGTAATATTGAAAGGAAGCATAAAACTGATGCATACTAAACTGCAACGTGCTTAACAAATTATTGTACATTTCATTTCCTATATCATGTGACATATTCACTATACGTTCTATTGCATGTTGCAGTATGTGTACCAAGCGTCTTGGATGTCGATGCGAGGCTCTGGGACGTCGATGCAAGGCTCTGGGACGTTGACGCGAAGCTCTGGGACGTCGAGCGAGGCTTTGGGACGTCAACGCGAGGCTCTGGGACGTTAACGCGAGGCTCTGGGACGTCGACGTGAGGTTTTGGGACGTCAACGCGAGGCTCTGGGACGTCAACACGAGGCTCTGAGATGTCAACGCGAGGCTCTGGGACGTCAACGCGAGGTTGTGGGATGTTGACGCAACGCAATTTTTGATTTTTAAATTTCAATTTTCATTTTTCTATTTGCCTACAAAAATATACAACTACAATCACCAATTGATACCATGCAGAAGGTCAATTTAAATGTTTATCAGTAATTTTAATGGAAAGATTGAAAATTGTGTAAAAAGCGATTTTTTTTATTGTTGCATTAACTGTTAAAAACATCACTAAAAGGTCCGAATTTTGTACTTCTATACAGTGGGAGAGGCCTTGAAAATGGTTTCGACATTTGGTACACAGATCATGGTTCATTATAAGTCAACAAACTAAAAGGTATTTTGATTTTTAAAGCTAACTATAACTAACTAAAATTATGTCTCTTGGTCCAAACTAACTATATAGCTAACTAAAATTGCTTTATAAAGAGGAAACTAACTATAACTAACTGAAATTATTTTTCAAAATTGAAAACTATATAACTAAAACTAACTATATTAGAACAAAGCTAAACTAAAACACTAGTATAGGGTGTGGACTGTTACAACATATTAATACAAAGGGACTACTTTTGCTAATAAGAGAAAATCGTGAAAATAAAACTTAATAAATCCCCTTGAATGTGAATCTCAAATAATTTTGTGTAATTTTTGTTACCCATGAAACATAAGGCATATATTCAGTATACACTACCGTAGAGTATATGATTGCAGATAACAGGAAGTCAAATTACACGTACACGGATATAATCACTGATCAAATAGAAGTGGAACATGATTGCATGTGTATCGATACACCAGTCATGATTCAAACAGTAAACAAAGGAATTCATATACACAATATTTCACTTGTATGTGTGTTAGATAAAAATGAAAGATTTGTTGCATTAAAACTAACAGTATGTTAATCATTACCGATATGTTGAGAACTATAGTCACGTTTTCCGACAGTCCTTCCAAAGCACAGTTTGCACAACTAACATTAGCGGAAATTATCGGAGAAACAATACTAATCTCGTCCTCCGAGGGGTAAAGCAAGTCAGAAAGATTTTGGAAAAGGAAAGATCCGATTCGCACTATAAATAATCATAGGAATAATAGACCATATAACACTAATAGTAGTATATTGATACTAACCAGGATTCTCACTGGATGCGTCTTTGAAAATCTCTGCAGGTAAGTCTATTGACTGGCCATCTATGTTTATACCACTGACTGAACGTGATGGAACTTCACTTAAATCAATCACTTGCATAACTACAGTATAAAGCATATTATTACACGTACAAGGTAATACACTAAAGCCTGTTCCCATTATCTATGACCTCTATAAACTTCCCCATGTATAAGAGTACAAAATACGCCATACTTAAGGTATTGGAAGACTTTTCTACCACTGATAATTTCAAAACAACACTCACTATCAATGCATTGTTTACATGAGAAGAACACCAAGGACAAAATGAACATTTTTTATTCAATTGAAAGGTGTTGTACAGTCTGTCGTAAAGTTAAACTTCGTTTTTGTAAGGTCATAGTTAACGTGAACAGACTTCAATATACTCATGCAGCAGTATTAGGAGTGTATTGCTACATAGAGTCTATGTAATATTAGGACATGTAGTGATTCATTAAAAATACAAGAGTGCACTTTAAATCAAAGGTAAAGCTCAAGCTGCCTTGCCAACACTAAACATAAGAATTACATTGACAGAATAAAATCAATAGATGCTATGTATACTATATAGTTATTATACATAAATATTATATATACTGTATGTACACGTATACATGCAGTATATATATACATAATTATACTGTATTGTACATATACCACCAGGTAACTTACACGAGTCATTGCTGAACATTATGGGATCCCTCAAGGGCTTTATCAGTTTCAGTGCGAACGTATCCAACGATACCAGTAGCTGAGTACCAATCGATCTTCGTGATGGCTACAAAAAATAGCGAGAAAAAAAATTATATAAAACAAAAAAAAAAAACAGTTGATGTGCACTAAATAGAATAAGGAACGTACGCGATCTAGTTCGGGCATTGACTTGGCAGACACAATAACATCATCAACAGCATTTAAAAATGTCTGACAAAAAAAAATTGATCAAAATAAAAAACCCTTTGACAATTACAACTAACCAATGTCAGATTCCTTGTTGCGTTTAGCGAGTTTGATATTTCATTCAGTAAAAACGCTGACTGGTTCAAGGGTAGTCTATTGGTACGGTTAGAGAGCTTCCTTGACAAACTCATCAGACCTTCCTCGGGTGATTTCCTTATCTATACACATGTATACGAATGTATAGTATGCAGTAATTATAATCAATTATTATAAACTTAATTACTAATTCTAATTCAGCTAATAGTTCTTCAGATACTAAACAATACACTGGATCCCACTTGCCACGTTTATTACACCTCCTAGTCGCTAAAGGGAAAGGGGAGATAATATAGTGTATAGTTTGTGTGTTGTATTTGTGCAACTAACCATCGACTGTTCCTTTGAAGCATTCTCTAGCCATCATTAGTGTGGCATTAGTACCAGCAGCTGTTGCCCTCCATGGACCTTCCCGTTCACACTCGGTTGATGTTGGTAAAGGAGAACTGGTAGTAGACAATGGTACACCAGATGATGGTGAATTGGTAGACAACGGTAAACAGGCTGATGATGGTGAATTGGTAGATAATGGTGAACTAGACAATGGCAAACTGGTGGACAGTGGTAAACTGGTAGACGATGGTAAACTGGTAAATGACAGTATACTGGCTGACGATGGTGAATTGGTAGCCAATGGTGAGCTGAACAATGGCAAACTAGTCGACAGTGATAAACTGGTGGGCGATGATAAACTGGTTGACGATGGTGAATTGGCTGACGATGGTAAACTGGAAGACGATGGTGAACTAGTAGACAGTGGCAAACTGCTGGTAGACAATGGTAACTGCCTATTGTGAGTGAGCAGTATGTTGTCAAGAGCAGACTGTGCTGATGGTGTAGTATAAATGTAAGGTTCACTGTACAGGTCGCTAGCTACAGTGTTGGATACTAGTACTAGATTACTAGATAAATCAAACGAACCTGTGACAATGTATATGTCAGTACTTATACTGGGATAAGGTGCAGTGTTAGTCATTTGCATTGGTGGTGAGGGTTGTAGGGAAGGTTGCTGAGTCATTGAAGAGTGAGTTAGATGGAATTGATGATTTACAGATGAAGTTATATCGAACAATGCATGGGATAATCGTCCCGAAACTGCAATAGATTGATCAGTGATCGTTCTATTACTGGGAGATACACTTGGTTCTGTTATATTCGAAGTAGGTATTTGCTCATCTTGTGGTAAGCATGAAGGGCGTGGTATAGACTGTATATCTGAACAATGTATTGGGTTCTCCTCCACTGCATCAATGGGAAGGTAATTTAAGTTTATGTCTTTCAGGTAAATGGGATACGATTCGAGTGATAATACACTGTCAGTAACCCCTCTACAGATCCAACCACCAGATAGTGATGTAGGGCACAGTTTCACTGGTACTATCACACTAGCTGATGCATTGGTTCCTGATGATACCCCACTGCCACCAAGCTCAACCCGTGGGCCTATCACCCTCCAGCAGCATGGTGCACCCTTGTAGGCGTCGTGTTTAGTGAAAGGGAAATGTTTCCAAGTCAATGTGAGATAATCGTACGTCTTGTATTCACTCAAATCAATCACTGCTTCATCAGTCACTGTTGAAATACCATTCAGCTTTGCAATGCCAACGTTCGGTTTAGATCTTTCTCTTTGTGGGTCATCTGCATTCAATATAATACCAAAAAGTACACAACAGAAGGGAGAATAAATCACAGTAATGGTAAACTGAGATAATAAGAGCTCTTCAGTAATCAAAAATGCATTACAATATGTGGAACTCACAAGCTGTTAGACTCAATCTTACTCTCTCCACATTTCTCAAGCAACTGCAAGCAGCCTCTTCAATGCCAAACTGGAGCTGCACTACTGTCCTGTGTTTGATAAAAGTATTTTTGGAATGGAAAAAAAGGAAGACTAAAATTTAATTTAAGTTAATGTTTTGATTTTGTACTGGCTAATCTGGCTTACAGGTTGTTCACTTGTGCAGAACCTGCACTCAATAAAGACAAAACAAAGAGAATTACCGCGGACCAAATCTTAACCATTTTCAAAGTCTCTCATCAAATGCTATAGCGGAAACTTACAACATGCTATAAATGTTGTTTTCTTCCTGCTAGCTGCTACAACAAAAGCGCTCCACGTGTGTGCCACACCCACAAAGGAGTGGCGCAAAGGATCACGTGCGCGCGTGTAGCTAATGAGGGGCGTGGTTCAGATGTAGATCTATCTTCAAAAACAAAAAGTTCAGTATTCAGCTGAGTGGACATAAGAGTCTAGTTTGTTATTTTTTATCAAGACTTTTCTCTTTCTACAATGAAGGAATTCCGAATGGAGCTCGTGTCTCCACCCCAGGGGATCTATTTCCCTGGTCAGATGGTTACGGGAACGGTTATTTGCGTCACGGATGAGCCTAAAGACTACAAGCAGATCGTAGTCACCTTGGACGGCGGGGCTAGAGTGCACTGGTCTGAGTCATCAGGATCCGGGAACAATAGAAGAACGCATCACTACACGTCCACAGAACACTACATGACCGCTCAAGCAGTAGTCTGGAGCAACACATCAACGGCTGACGGGAAATTTCCACCTGGAAGTTTCCGCTTTGATTTCTCTATCCAGCTAGCTCAAGGCATACCAGCCTCTTACACAGGGACAGTCGGTCGCATCACGTACTCCCTGGAGGCCAGGGTAGTAAAATCTGGGTTGCTGAAGATGGATACCAAAGCTGTAGCCAACTTGAATGTTGGAAGCATCATCCAATCCGCCTCCCCTCAGCTAATGCAGCCGCTATCAATGGAGACCAGTAAAACCCTGTGCTGCTGTTGCTGTGCATCAGATCCCATTGTAATGAGGGCTAGAATACCACGAACCGGGTTTTGCATAGGATACGATACCATACCAGTAGAGGTGACAGTGGAGAATGGCAGCAGTAGACAGATCAATAACGTACGTGTTGCCCTCGAAAAACGTGTTCTATACACTGCCCAAGGACGTCATCGTCATGACAACATAACCTGCGCCGTTTATAATAGCACTCGGGTAGTGGGTCCCCGGGAAACTACCGCAATACAGATGGAACCGATGCAAGTTCCCGGTAATCTAACCCCTACTCTTGAAAACTGTGGTATATTGAGTGTAAAATATTTTGTAGCCGTGTATGGTGAGGTGTCGTTTGCCTTCAACCCCACAGTCAGTCTGCCTGTTGTTATTGGTAACGTTACTTCAAACACCAGTGGAGGAGGTGGGGCTAACCCTCCGCCCACGCAATATATTACTGAAGGTTTTCCAAACTCTGACTTCTCGGCCCCGCCCACTGTTGGCTCTACATGGGAACCGCCCCCTGCGTATTCTTCAAACCCAATGCCACTTGGATTCGTTGATCCAATTAAGAAAATGTAACAGTATCACGAACATCAATTGTGACATAAATATTGACTTTTAGTATCAGTACATCAGTTGTAAAGACTTATCATTTTTTTTTTTAAATTTCGTTTTCAGTGTGCCCCTTGCTTATGGGTACAATTTTTTAAAAAAGCATTCTTGGATCGTTGTAATTGTATTTATGCAGCGTTATCAGTTCAGTAATTATATGGGTTCAATCAGTATAGAGTCTTGAATTATGACAATATTATACCGTAGATTAAACATGGAATGTGTTGCAAAACAGGAAACAGTGTAACATAGTTTTTCTATTTGGGCATATGTGTACGTGTAGTTTACGTGTATTTCTGAGCTAAGCTAGCTGAGAGCTAAAGCCAGGGCTATAGCTGTTTCAAATGAAGGAATTACGAATAGATCTCGTTACTCCACCGCAGGGAGTCTATTTCCCTGGTATGATGGTTACTGGAGTGGTTATTTTCACAACTGAAGAACCTGAAGACTACAAGTACAATCAAATCCTGGTAACCCTGGAAGGTGGGGGTAAAGTACGTTGGGTGGAGAGAAGAGGGACGGGGAACGATTCAACTACGCACACCTACACGTCCTCAGAAAACTACATGAATGCTCGGGCAGTGGTATGGGATAAAATATCAGTGGGTGGAGAGAAACTCCCAGCTGGGAGTTACCGGTTTGACTTCTCGCTGCAGCTAGCTGAAGGTATACCACCCTCCTACACTGATCATACTGGTCATATTACCTACACCCTGGAGGCCAGAGTAGTGTACTCTCAGCCACATTATAAAGACATTAAAGCCGTACTCAACTTGAGTGTTGGAAGCATCGTTCAATTAGGACCTCAGCTAATGCAGCCGGTATCGTCAGAGGTTCGTAAGATGGTGGGGATCCTGTGTTGTGAGTCAGGTCCCATCGTGATGACAGCCAAAATACCACGGACTGGGTTTTGCATAGGACGTGATGCCATACCAGTCGAAATAACTGTGGTGAATGGTAGTAATAGGGTTATGGATACCATACGTGTTTCCCTCCAGCAATGCATAACATACACTGCCAAAAGACACCATAAGCATGGCTATAAAAACTGCGTTACTTACAATACTCGTTCAATTTCCCCTCGGGAATCCACCACATTGCAGCTGGAACCGATGCAAATTCCCACCGATACAACTCCTACGCTTGATAATAGCAGTTGCACAATAGTGAATATCAAATACTGTGTGAATGTGTATGGTTCGGTGATGCTTGGTTTTAATCCCTGTATCAATCTACCTGTTGTTATCGGTAATGTGGCTGCTGACACCAGTGCAGAAGGTGGGCCGGCTAATCTTCAATCGCCCACATTTCCCAGCTCTACAGCAGGTGAAGAAAATTTATCAATCTTACCCACAGCTGCCGCAACATGGGAACCGCCCCCTTCATATCCCTCCGAACCTGTTCCTGTGGGATTCGATCAAATTAAGAAAGCATAGATGAACATTTTTTTATACATTGGTATTTAGTTCCTTCCATTGTTCCTAACCACGAAGTTTTCTTTCCTATAATTTCTTGGCTCTACCGGCCTACCCACTATCAGCACCACCCCTTGCATATCCTTCCGATTTACTGGAATTTGTTAATTAAATTAAGAAAAATATTACAACATAAATCATGTGTATATCAGTACATTAGTTGTTAAGATTATCATTTTTTTTAGTTCTTTTTCAGTGTGCGGCTGTGTGCCTTGTTTATGGGTACAGTTTTTTTTTTTTTTTACTATAAAGCATTCTTTGATCATTTTTAATTACATTTATACGGGTGTTATTAGTTTTACCATGGTTTTATAGACCTTCAATATATCTATGCTTCAATAGTGGGGCCGGGCCGGGCTAAGCATCACGTGCGCACTTTGGGCGTATGCTGAGCAGGAGAGCTATTTCAGTAGTCTATTTCATTTTTTTACCCACTCAATAGATCTACTCCACAATATGAAGGAATTACGAATAGATCTCGTTACTCCACCGCAGGGAGTCTATTTCCCTGGTATGATGGTAACGGGAGTTGTTATTTTCACAACTGAGGAACCTGAAGACTACAAACAGATCCTGGTAGCCCTCGACGGTGGGGCTAAAGTACACTGGGAGGAAAGAAGAACGACTGGGAATGATTCAACAACGTATTTTTACACGTCCACAGAAAACTACATAAATACTCAGGCAGTGGTATGGGATAACGTATCAGCAGGTGGAGAGAAACTCCCAGCTGGGAGTTACCGGTTTGACTTCTCATTCCAGCTACCTCAAGGCATACCACCTTCCTACACTGGTAGAGTTGGCAGCATCGTATACAGCCTGGAGGCCAGAGTAGTATACTCTCAGCCACATTATAAAGACATTAAAGCCATACTCAACTTGAGTGTTGGAAGCATTGTTCAATTAGGACCTCAGCTAATGCAGCCGGTATCATCGGAGGTTCATAAGATGGTTGGGATCCTGTGTTGTGAATCAGGTCCCATTGTGATGACAGCCAAAATACCTCGTACCGGGTTTTGCATAGGACGTGATGCCATACCAGTGGAGATTACTGTGGTGAATGGCAGCGATAGGGTTATGGATACCATACGTGTTTCCCTCCAGCAATGCATAACATACACTGCTGAAGGGCACCATAAGTACGACGAAACAAACTACGTTACTTATAATACTCGTCCGATTTCCCCTCGGGAAACCACCACACTGCAGCTGGAACCGATGCAAATTCCCGCCAATACAACTCCCACGCTTGATGATAGCTGTTGCAAGATAGTGAATATCAAATACTGTGTGAACGTGTATGGTTCGGTAATGGTTTGTTTCGACCCCATGATCAAGCTACCTGTTGTTATTGGTAATGTGGTTGCAGATACCAATGCAGGGGACGGGGCTAACCCTCAGCCACCCACGTATCCTGGCACTGCAGGAGGTGAAAATTTACCAGACCCACCCAAGGATGCTGCAACATGGGAACCACCGCCTTCAGTTCCCTCTGAACCCATTTCACTGGGATTTGATCAAATTAAGGAAACAAAAAATTAATAAACCTTTTATACAGCATGACTTGCTGCAAGAATACACAGTTTATTACTTTACATTATACTTTTTTATGACAGATACATAAACTGGGGTGGTGGCAGGGCTGAGCATGTGATTATAATTGATTGATTCATGGATTAATATATGTTATAGACTATGTCATCTTTTCATGTTGATATTGAGTCTATAAATATTGCAAGATGGAAAGCAGATGAATTAATCCAATGGATTTCTGCTTTCCAAGTTGCATTGCTAGCTGACTAGCTCTGGGTGGGGCTGAGGGGTGTGGCTAGTCAACGTACATAAATATTTATTACACCTTGCCTTCTTCTTCTTTTCTAACCTTTTCCCTAACAATGAAGGAATTTCGAATGGAGCTCGCCTCTCCGCCACAGGGAGTATATTTCCCTGGTATGCTGGTTACGGGAACGGTTATCTGCGTCACGGAAAAACCCGAAGACTACAAACAGATCGTAGTCACCCTGGACGGTGGGGCTAGAGTACACTGGTCGGAGTCATCAGGAACTGGAGAAAATAGAAGAACGGATTACTACACGTCCACAGAACACTACATGAATGCTCAAGCAGTGGTATGGGATAACGCCTCGGTGGGCGGAGGGAAATTTCCAGTTGGGAGTTTTCGTTTTGACTTCTCACTTCAGCTACCTCAAGGAATACCACCCTCCTACACTGGTAGATATGGGCACATTACCTACACCCTGGAGGCGAGAGTGGTGAACTCTGGGGTATTAAAACAAGACGTTAAAGCTGTAACTAACTTGAACATTGGAAGCATCGTCCAATCCACTTCCCCTCAGCTAATGCAGCCGCTATCAGGAGAGGTCCGTAAAACCCTATGCTGCTGTTGCTGTGAGTCAGGTCCCATCGTGATGACAGCCAGAATACCACGAACCGGGTTTTGCTTAGGGCGCGATGCCATACCAGTTGAGATTACAGTGACAAACGGCAGCAGCAGACAGATTAATAACATTCGTGTTTCCCTCCAAAAAACTGTCATATATTATGCTCAAGGGAGGCATAAATATGATAAACATGCGTGTGTTGCTTATAATACTCGTCCAGTTGCCCCTCGAGAATCCACCTCACTGCAGTTGGAGCCAATGCAAGTTCCCGCTGATATTGTTCCTACTCTTGAAAACTATTCCCAGATATTGAATGTCAAATATTATGTAACCGTGTCTGGTGAGGTATCATATGCTTTCAGCCCCTACATCAGTCTACCTGTTGTTATCGGTAATGTTGATGCTAGTGCAGGGGGTGGGGCTAACCCTCAGCCTCCCACGTATCCAGGCATTGCAGCAGGTGGAAACTTACCAGCCCCGCCCATAGCTACCACAACATGGGAGCCGCCCCCTTCATATCCTTCCGATCCAGTTCCGTTAGGATTTGATGCAATTAAAAACTAAAACACAATTTTATATTCATGAGTATTATTCAATAATTGTTGGTTTTATCCTTTATTAATTAGTTCTCAATTATAATTAATTGTGGGCGGGGCTGAGTATTTTGGAAGAAATGTGCTGACAACAAACAATATGGCAGGCATTAAAGTAATGTCATTCATAGCTGCTGTGGTGGTATCATATCTCACAGTTACTGCTGTGAAGGGTCAAACTGTGGACTGTACAGCTCTGGCTAATGCTGGTGACTGTAGCTTCTACACTAAATGTGTAGAGGCCAGATTCCAGTGTGGCTCACAGGATGGATACCCTCTTGCCTATGGATACAGGTACTGTACAAAATTTGAGGCAGAGAATGATTGCTTCACACCTGAAGTAAGCAGTGTAAATTTGTCTGAATGATTAATTTAATTTATACATTAATTAATAGGGTCAAGTCTGGATACGGAATACCACAATATGCCTCATGCAAGCTATTCTAAACAGTCAGGTTTACCAATCAGGTGGAACATGTGCTGAAATACATGCCTTTGGTATTGAAAGTCATGTATCATGTTATGTTAATAATGGGTTCTGCTCCGATATACTTCTGAAGTATACTAACTTACATTGCATGATCTTCAATGTGTTTCAATGGACGGATATCTTCAATAGACAATCAATTCAGCAAGTTAGCTAGTGTGTAGTCTTTTATATACGCATATTAAAGTATAATAAAACCTCTGAATAAAGCGGGACACTAATTGCGGGGACCCTAAATTAAAGTGCTTTGTTTTTTTTTATAGAGAGGTCAAGTTGTCCTCTCCTCAGAGGTCAAAATCTATTAGACTGTAACTCTATTTTGGACTGTACTGATAAATGTCCTTTGTTAAGATGTTTTTGTCCCTTCCTTGAAGGGTCCACTGTTAGAGGTTGTACTGTTTTAACACAGAGTTTCGTACATTACATTGTGGTTACATTGTTGTGAGTATAATGACTAGTAGATAATGTAACCTGTCCCAATTTCTATCATAACAAAAATGTGTAATTGAAATGTGAACTGCTAAAGCTACTACCGTAGTTATATCACCAATGTTTTATTGTTTGTATGTGTCTTACATAGGTTTATAATGCAGCAACCAGATGTACTAGACAGACAGCCGATAGATTCTTGTCTTCTGTAGACGACTGGATGTCAAATACAAGACAGTTTGTGACGAATGAATTGCTTCAAACTCTAAAAAACCTTTTTGGAAGTAAAATACTATTAACTATACAAAATAATATAAGTTAATTAAATGCATGTATAATTCTCATGAATATTTGATGAATGAGGTATAACTCAATTAAATTACTGAACTGTACATAGTCATCATAATAATTGCTTATTTAATATGAAGTGTATTCAATTCAATTAAATTCTGTTCACATTGAGTTGAGGGTTTGCTTATTAGTATTCATTGTGCAAAATTATCATTCGTAATGTATTAAGTATGGAAGTGCGTGGGTGGTGTGCAGTCATAATTAATGAATCTTAGATGAATATCTAATGGCAAATCCCCCTCTCAACGTGAACAGGTTTTTGATTGATATTATTAATATATGCTCTAATTTTCTTAACTATTATTTTGCTGGATAGGTTGTAGATCTGGTCTGGATATTATGCTTGTATTGGATGCCTCCGGAAGTATCGGTACCACAAACTTTACAACAATGATAAATTTTATTGCAGATGAGCTCATTCCTAACTTCAATATTGGAGGAGATGATACACGAGTGGGCGTTATCAGATTTTCAGGTTATGCTTCGATTGTGATTCCATTGGGATCAATCAATGATGCAACACTCTTACGAAACTCTATTAGAAGTATTTATTATACTGGGGGAAGCACAAGAACAGATTTAGCTTTAAATCATCTAATAACAGAATTTAGTAATGCTCGCATAAGCCAAGGTATCCCTCGAGTAGCTATAGTATTCACTGATGGCCAATCCAATGACGCAGCTCTAACTGCTCAAGCTGCTCAGTCAGTTCATGATGCTGGTATAATTGTGTATTCATTTGGTATCGGAAATGACATTAATGTGACTGAACTGAATACAATAGCTTCTAGTGCTGGTAACGTTTTTCAAATTGCCAGTTTTTCTAGTACCGACTTCACAAATATGCTACTTCCACTGGAAACGTTAACTTGCACCAGTAAGAAACCATTGTGGATCATGAATAGATTCATATGCTTATTAATTATTATTATTTTAACCTTTATAGCTCCGGCTATAGCTTCTATAGGTGATAAGCCACTAAAGACATCCCTGAAGATGAATGAGTCTCGTCTACTACAATACACCTTTTCAAAGGAAGAAGGCATGACAATAAACACAGATGTTGCCTCTGGTGAGATACTGATGTCAGGATCGTTCACTGTAAAAAAACCCACAACGCTGACAGCTGATTTCTCAGCCAAGTCCAAAGACGGGAGGATTAGCATGCATATCAGTCCTGAAATGTACTATTCCAGTACAGCGGCTGATAACACAGAGCAACCTGAAGAAGAAGATGGTCTTCGACGCCAACGACGTCAGGTTGAGCAGGAGTCTGCATCTGTAGCAGCCACTAATGTCAATGTATACCTATCCATTACGGGATTGCTCAGTAACAATTCTATATCTTTAAATACAACATACGGAGATACAAGTATGCATCAGTATATAGTATTCACTGTATACCATATACCTGGTAATATTCACAGGTTTAAAAAATTGTGGTCCGCTCAAAAATCAACTGTTTTTATCTTTGTTTACTTATGATTCACTATCTGCATGTTATAGTTTACATAAGTGAAGCCTTGTAATCCAGCTATATGGTAGATTATGGTTTACAATTTTGTTCATTTATTTCTATAGCATTAGGATCATCAACACAGCAGTACATTACAGCATTGCAATCGAAGTCACCCTACTATGTTC
This sequence comes from Chalinula nematifera, assembly GCA_036873525.1. NCBI lineage: Eukaryota > Metazoa > Porifera > Demospongiae > Haplosclerida > Chalinidae > Chalinula > Chalinula nematifera. The sequence goes on along the minus strand of JAYJLX010055304.1, from coordinate 47,459 downwards.
CCAGCCTGGTAGCTAGTCTCTTTACTATTATCGTGACGACGTTACTTATGAGCCACACGTTTCGATCATTGATTCAACATTGCTTACCAGGCTTGGTAATCATCAGTATTCTTTGGCTAACATACAAGTAAATTGGACAATTATAATACGTGGTGGTTTATTGATGTATAGTTATGTTACTCCTTTATCATTATCTTCAATCATTTGTATAAGGTAATAATATTTCATTGGCCTAAGGCTATGTATAAATGTGTAAAGCCATTGCTTTATTGTCCCTCAAGTTTTAATATATAGCCCATGACATCTATTGCATTATGTTCACTATAATTATTATTGATTTGATTTTTGTTGTTGATTGATTTACGTATTTGTTTGTACTGGTCTGTATTAATTTACTTAATTATTGTTCCTTTTCTAAAAAAAAAATTCAAATTTAGCAACATTCATGTAATATCTATTATGGGGGAGTGATGGCTAGTGCTTACGTGCATATTATAGCATATACTGTCGTCGATATCTAGTAGCTAGGAGGGCTAGCTAGCTAGGGCCAGCTAGCTAGCCAGGTCAGGGGCGGGCCGGGGGCGTAATTTATTTAACTTTGTTGTTATACCCGAGTACGAGTTTATACCGCTTTTTCCCTACAAGATTTCTCGATTCTTCATCTAAAAAAAAAAAAAAGAAAGAAAGAAAGAAAGAAAAATGAGAGAATTTCGAATGGAGATCGTTTCTCCGCCCCAGGGAGTCTATTTCCCTGGTATGATGGTAACGGGATCGGTTATTTGCGTGACGGATGAGCCTAAAGACTACAAGCAGATCAAAGTCACCCTGCACGGTGGGGCTAGAGTACAGTGGTCTGAAACATCGGGATCGGGGGAGAATCAAACGACGCACCATTACTCGTCCAAGGAAGAGTACATGAATGTACAAGCAGTACTGTGGGACAGTGCATCGTTGGGAGGAGGGAAATTCCCAGCTGGAAGTTTCAGCTTTGATTTTTCATTCCAGCTAGCTCAAGGCATACCACCTTCCCACACAGGGTCAATTGGTAGCATCACCTACACTCTAGAAGCCAGAGCAGTGAAAACTGGGCTGCTTAAACTAGACGCCCATACTGCAGCCACATTGAATGTAAGCAATGCTGTCCAATCCATCACACCCCAGTCAATGGAGCCGCTATCAATGGAGACCACTAAAACCCTATGCTGCCTGTGCTGTGAGTCAGGTCCCATTGTCTTAAGGGCTAGAATACCACGAACAGGGTTTTGCGTAGGATACGACACCATACCAGTTGAGGTTACCTTGGAGAATGGCAGTAACAGAGAAATCAATAATATACGTGTTACCCTCCAAAAGCGTGTGGTGTACACTGCCCAAGGCCGTAATAATCCTCGTACTGTAAACTGTGGTACCTTTAATTCTCGTGCAGTGGCCCCTCGAGAAACCACCTCTCTACAGCTGGAACCAATACCAATTCCTGCCGATTTGTCTCCTACACTGGATAACTGTGGTATAGTAAAGATTGGTTATTTTGTGGTAGTACAGGGAAGTGTGTCGTATGCAATCAACCCCAGTGTTAAACTACCTATTCTTATTGGTAATGTTGCTTCAAACGGAGCGGCCGGAGGTAACCCTCCACCCACGGAATACATAACTGGCGGAGGTTTTCCTGGTGCTGCAGCAGCCCCCCCACCCACATCGACTGGCACAACATGGGAACCGCCCCCTTCATATCCTTCCGATCCATGCAGTACCACTGGGATTCGTTGATCAAATCTAACAGTCTTTTTTTATGTCACTATCTGAAATTATAATCATTAATAATCATTTTTTTTAAGTTGTTCTTCTACTCTCATTTCAGTATAATTATTGTGCAGTTTTTAATTAAATTCACTTGCTATCAGTGAAACATAATACCACATACGGAATAAAACAAAGACATTTTTGGTCACATAGAAAAATATATTATCCATCAGTGATTTACATCAATGTCATCTTGTAATATAGGTCTAGATTTATTATGCAGTTTTAATATGACAGCACCGTATATCCACATGCGGCATACTATTCTAATTATCACAGATATTGTAGGAGTGGAGTTATAAGATTTAAATATAAGGGAACTCTAAATGATTCTAGGTTTACTCGAAAGTGGGCATATTATACTTTTGGGGGAAGGTTAATTGTATCACATATGCAAATGGCTATATATTTTTAGTCATAAAGAGTTATTTTGTTTATGTGTGGTTTACTCTAGTTGGGGGGGATTATGATTAAGAGGCCATTCAACGTCTATTAGCTACCTATATACAGTTCAAAATAGATTAATGTCATATACTGATTCAATTACGCTGATAGGTTGCGGTAAATATTGTCTGGATATTATGCTTATGGATGCCTCTAGCTGGAAGTATCTGAAGAATAACACAAAGCAACCTGAAGAAGATGGCCTTCGACACCAACTACGCGAGGTTGAGAAGCGGCAGTCTTCACCTGATGCAACAGCTAATGCCAATGTATACTCTATCCATTACGTACGGGATTGCTCAGTAAAACATGCATGCATTAGTATAGTGTTCATTAATTATATTGTATAGTTTATGGTTTACTGTTTTGTTCATTTATTTCTATTCCGCATTAGGATCATCAACACAGCAGTACATTAATTACAGCATTGCAATCAAAGTCACCATACTATGTTCCTAGCCTGGTAGCTAGCCTCTTTTCTGTGTTGTGACTACTTCTGAGCCACACATTTTGATCTGTGGTCCAATGGACGATTACGTAATGGTACAATGGTTTATTGATGTATAGTTATATCACTCTTCATATCTTCAATCATTGTATCAATTTTGTAGTGCCTAATATTTCAAGGCCTATATATAAAACTATGTGTAGAACCATTCCTTTATGATGTCCCTCAGTCAAGTCTTAATATGTAGCCCATGGTATCTGTATATGCATTATGTTGCATCATAATTATGTACTCTACCCTATACGTGTATTATGTTTAATCGATATCTTAAACAGTCATACATTTATTGGTTTGATTTTTGTGGTTGATAGATTTGTTCATTTGCAGTTCATTAACTTATCTAATTAGCTAAGCTGTAGAGGGGGGAGTGGCTAGGGCTCACGTGCATGCGAAAGGGGCGAGTCACTTCTAAAAATGAAAGAATTTCGAATAGAGCTCGTCTCTCCACCCCAGGGAGTCTATTTCCCTGGTATGATGGTAACGGGAACGGTTATTTGCGTGGCGGATGAGCCTATAGACTACACGCAGATCAAAATCACCCTGCACGGTGGGGCTTTTGTACACTGGACTGAAACAACGGGATCGGGGGACAATCATTCAACGACTACTCACTCGGCTAAGGAAGAGTACATGAATATACAAGCAGTACTATGGGACAGTGTAGCATTGGGAGGAGGGAAATTCCCAGCTGGAAGTTACCGCTTGAATTTCTCATTCCAGCTAGCTCAAGGCATACCACCCTCGTATACAGGATCATCTGGTGGCATCACTTACACTCTGGAAGCCAGAGCAGTGAAACGTGGGCTAGACGCCCAAGCTGTGGTCACATTAACTGTAAGCAATGCTGTCCAATCCATCACACCTCAGTCAATGGAGCCGCTATCAATGGAGACCAGTAAAACCCTATGCTGCCTGTGCTGTGAGTCGGGTCCCATTGTATTGAGGGCTAGAATACCACGAACCGGATTTTGCATAGGATACGATACCATACCAGTCGAGGTTACTGTTGAGAATGGCAGCAATAGAGGAATCAATAACATACATGTTACCCTCCAAAAGCATGTGCTATACACTGCCTATGGCCATTACCGTCCAGCCGTTATAAACTGTGCCACCTTTAGTACTCGTGCAGTGGCCCCTCAAGAAACCACCACTCTGCAGCCTAACCCGATACCAATTCCTGCGGATATGTCTCCTACTCTGGATAACTGTGGCTTAGTGAAGATTGGTTATTTAGTGGTTATAAAAGCAAGAATATCGTCTGCATCTGATCCCGTACTTAAACTACCTATTCTTATTGGTAATGTTCCTTTAAATGGAGCAGACAGAGGTAACCCTCCGCCCACGCAATGCATGCCTGGTGGAGGTTTTTCAGGCTCTGCAGCAGCCCCACCCACATCGGCTGGCACAACATGGGAACCGTCCCCTTCGTATCCTTCCGATCCAATGCCACTGGGATTCGTTGACCCAATCAAGAAAATCTAACCGCATTTTTATGTATCACTGTTTAAAATTATAATTATTGATTTTTAAGTTGTTCTATACCCTCATTTCAGTTCTTAATTTGAGTTCACTTGCAATGAGTAAAACAACAGCTAAAAATAAGACTTTTTTGTCACAGAGTAACCATGATGAATTGTAGTAAAGACTAACTGACTTTTACGTTATTGCCTTGCATTGCATGGGGCTGCTGAGCTAGGTTTAAGGTTTTTGGATACCTTAATTGCCTATGGTAACATGGGTAATATCTATTCATTAGAGTCTATTAATACATTAATATTAATAGAGTTTAGTAGTTATATAAGGCAAGGGAGTTAATAATATAGTCTAGATTAGGTCTCTAATTAATTTATGCTAATATGCTTAGGAATTTGTATTGATGATATGAAGAAGATGTTTTTGATCACGTTTTTGATTCTATTCTCTGCTGTTATTCACTATACTACTGCTGGTCAGTAAATGGTCCGCATAGTTTGTGTTGTATTAAGTTCGTATTGTATCTTTTTAGTTAACCGGCAAGGTACAGTGAGGCTCTACAGGAATGGTGTACCAGACACTAGCCAGTCCTGGTCCTCGGGTATTGTACAGATATACTACTCTGGTCAATGGGGCAATATCTGTGCTGATTATAGCTTTGGATCTAAAGAAGCTGATGTGATCTGTCATCAGCTAGGTTATACTGGAGCCTCAGTCTATTATAATACTGGAACTTATAAAATGTAAGTCCGATAAGGGTTTGGATTGGACAGTTTCATCTCGTTATAAGTAGACTAAGTATTGTGTAACAGTTTTTCTTTTTGGAGAGGTTTATTTGTATTTAATGAACTGGGAATTTTTTTGTGATTGTTGACTGTGGCATGTTTTTCATGGCTTTTAATATCTTGTCACTTAAATCTGCAAAAAAAGAAAAAAAATTTACTGTACTCAAGAAAAAACCCCATTTATCATTACGGCATGTATCAAGCTGTATAATTAAAAAGCCGGGTATAATGTTAAAGGCAAGCAACCTTCAGGCAACAGCACGATGTAAGTAATAATTGTCAGCCCAGCTGGTATGCCAGGCCGTGATTCCGGCATATTGTTTCATTGTGATTTAGTTGCCTATAACTGTTGTCTGGAAGTTACCTCGTGTATATGGTGGTCTTTAGCCATAGATTTACATGAAATACATATGAAATCGTGGATAGACAGCTACATGTTTATTATTAGTGAACATACTCTCATGTTTATATAGATGGGGTGTGGATACTTCCCCTGGTGTGTTAAATAGTGTGGATTGTTCTAAATCATCATATCTGACTATAACTCAGTGTTCCTTTAATACCCCCTCTGGAGGAAGCTGTGGCTTTCACTTTAATGATGTCATTGTGATATGCAGTGAGTGCTAAAAATAGCATACTTAGCTTGTTATTTACATTCGTTAAATAGTAGCTAGAAATAAGCCACACCCCTCCTATATTTTATATCTTGTCTGTATTACAGACCCCACTAGGATATGGAACTTTCCCAGTACCGGTGATATCCGTCTCACTGCATTTGATGAAGGTATGTACTCCAACGAGGGTCTACTAGAGGTATACTGTAATGGCAATTGGAGTACTGTATGCAATGATAATTTTGGTCCTGTTGAAGCACAAATAGCCTGCAGACAACTGGGATACAATATTCACACAGACTATGGACACCTTTGGCGTTATCAGTATGAAATAAATTAGTATAATATAATTATAATAATTGTATAAACAGCCTATAGTATGTAATAAATATACAGTTAATTATTCAGATTGACTTCAGTTTCATAGTGATGTACTGTAATAATATAAAACGCAAGCCATACTGCATCATTATGTGAACCTGCGGAAGTATACGGTAAAGCTAAACACACCCTTACTCCTTTGCTTAGCTGAAATTTTGTAATTTAAAATAAAAGCTGGGACACTAAAAAAAAAAACTTGAAACGCTTACTTTAGAGAAATTGGACAAAGTAAATGATTTTAATGTCATCTTTAATCATTACTATTGTAAAGAATGACATTTATTTAGTTGAAGGGATGGTACACCATAGAAGGGCAAAGTCAAACTGAGCATGCAGTTTTGTTTTGTGTTATATATAACTAATTATTATATTATTTGTGTGCCATTTATAGGCAAGGGTTTGACAGCATATGGTTACAGCTTCCATCATCTAGCTGTTCACCAACAGGGAGATGTTTAACAAGGTGTGGTAGCTGCCCCTCTGGTCCTATCACTGAATGCACTGATCAATATAAACACATGACTGTTGAGTGCGGTACGACATATCCTAGCTCATTCTAATGATTTTATTTCAGTACTATACTTATATCCTCATTCTCGTTATTTCATTACCATTGCGTTATTCTTATTTGTAGGATATGATTCCACATACACTGGAGTGGGGACTGGTACAACTAATACTGATTGTAGAGATACAAGTATGCCAGCACTGACTAAAATGGTGATCCTTGTATCACTGAATAGTTTCAGTATTGCTTTGATCTTTTGTAACATGTGCATGCATAAACTGCAGAGGCTTATTAAAAACTGCTTTTGTTCTTTCATTCTCAAGCTCCTGCTCCTACTGGTACAGTGAGGCTCTACAAGTATAATGTACCAGACACTAGCCAATCCTGGTCCTCTGGTATTGTACAGATATACTACTCTGATCAATGGGGCAATATCTGTGATGATGGTAGCTTTGGATCTAATGAAGCTGATGTGATCTGTCATCAACTAGGTTATACTGGAGCCTCTTCATATTCTAATACTGGAACTAATACAAAGTAAGTATAGGTTCATAAAGTGTTCATTATTATTCATCATATTCATTCAGGTATGGTACTGATGATGAATCCATTACAATTATGGCTAATGTCTACTGTTCCACCTCCTCATATCTCACTATAACTCAGTGTTCCTTCAGTACCACCAATATGAGCTCCAGCTGTACTGACAGTAATGATGTCATTGTGACATGCTGTAAGTATATAGCATTATAGTGGTTTGTTCTTTTATTTACTTTTATTGACTTGATTTACAGACTCCACTAGTAGGATATGGGACTCTCCCAGTACTGGTGATATCCGTCTCACTGGGGGTACATACTCCAACCAGGGTCTACTACAAATGTACTGTAATGGCCAATGGGGTACCGTATGTGGTGATACATTAAGCTATGCTGCAGCCAGGATAGCCTGTAGACAGCTGGGGTACAATTACTATTATAACTATAGCTATCCTTTAACGTGAGTAATCATAATTTAATTATAATGAACGCCACGAACTATTTACTAGGGCACAATTTAACTGATTTTGCAAATTGACTATAATGCATGTTTTTGTATTGGTTAGAAATGTGATTATACATGTATGCTTAATCAAGTTTGATATGGGTGTATATGGCTTGTATAGCTGTTTTTGTGAAAGTTAAAGTGCCATAAAAATTTTTGATCTTACTGAATACAGTAAAGGCTAGCTGGTACATTGTGCATGTGACACAAATTTTTGTTGTACGTGTTCCGGCATCATAATTTAATAATGAAATTAATGGACTCTCCTCCCTTTCTCTTTAGTGGTGATTACTCTCAAAACAAATTCACTAGCTGTTCATCCAATAGTAGTGATGTTTGCCTTACTAGCTGTGGATTTTGTCCAGTGGGCGGGGCTGGTATCACTACGTGTAGCCACACCCAGACCCTCTCTTGTGGTTGAGTATTTATAATTATTATTATATTACCATATAGTTAACTCACACTCTCCATAGAATACAATACATCTTATTCTAAAGCCCTTGCAACAGTTACTAGTGAATGTTATAGTATTGGTACAGGTTAGTACAGTCAGTGTACAACTATATACTTCCTAGTACACAGCACTAACTATTCTTGTGACTCAGTCTCTTCCCTGCCTGAAAGGAATCTTGTATGTATACTTTCCACTATAGCTGTTTAAAATATAGCGGTATAATTGCACATTGAAACGTTTGGTTATACATGCAGTACAAAACTTGCATGATTTTTGAAGGAGTAAATTAGCTCTCACATGTGACTCAATTCATCTACTTTACTACCAGCTTCATTGCACATTTCTTTGTGTTGTATTAAGTTTATTTGGTATCTTTTTAGTTAGCCAAGGTACAGTGAGGCTATACAGGAATGGGGAGCCAGACACTAGCCAGTCCTGGTCCTCTGGTATTGTACAGATATACTACTCTGATCAATGGGGCAATATCTGTGATGATAGTAGCTTTGGATCTGATGAAGCTGATGTGATCTGTCATCAGCTAGGTTATACTGGAGCCTCTTCATATTCTAATACTGGAACTGATACAATGTAAGAAAGGGTTAATTAATTATAATATTATATTATCATAGGGGTATAGGAACGAAGTTTTAAATGGGGGGGGGCTAAGGACTCCTTAGCATGTAACCTGTACGTGGCCCGGCATTTAATCAAAACTGAAATTGCAAATTAATCATTACTTAATTGCAATACTACACAACACAGCATGTAGAAAAACCAAACTATAATAATAAGATCAAATTCAGAGTATAAGTGAGATAAAATTGAGGGGGCTCATGCATGCCGGCAGACCCCTCAACTTCAAAGTTGCATTTGCATGGGGGGGGGGGGGTTTCAGCCCCTCTGCCCCCCTCTGTTCCTACCCCACTGGGATATATAATAGGATATTCATTCATGCCGCAGGTACGGTACTGATGAATCCATTACAAGTATGGATATTGTCTTCTGCTCCACCTCCTCATATCTCACTATAACTCAGTGTTCCTTCAGTACTAGCCCTATCAGCTCCAGCTGTACCAACAGTAATGATGTCATTGTGTCATGCTGTAAGTAGCATTAGTGCCATTTAGTGATCTGTTCTTTCATTTACTTTATTTGACTTGGTTTACAGACTCCACTAGGATATGGGACTCTCCCAGTACTGGTGATATTCGTCTCACTGGGGGTACATACTCCAACCAGGGTCTACTAGAGGTGTACTGTAATGGCCAATGGGGTACCGTATGTGATGATGATTTCTTTTCCACCCAAGCCAGAGTAGCCTGTAGGCAACTTGGATACAATGCATACAGTAACTACAATCAGCTCACGGCACTGTAAGTATGTATGTGTGTATATTACTATTATAATTATAATACTGTAAAACGGGAAATTTCCACTGTTATTTTAATTTCGTTTATGCCTCTGACTAGGAAAATAAAAACAATGAAAATTGTTTACACAATATAGAGCCTGTACAAATTGAGCCCATGTGTTTAATTATCATCAATGAATATTAATGAGCAAGTGTTGGTAAGACTTTTGAATGTTTATGTTTTTAGGCGAGGTACCTCTTCCCTGGAGATCTCTATGTACAGTCTCCATGATTGCCATAATTCCAGCTCCTGTTTCATTAGCTGTGGTCGATGTTCGAGTATTACGAATGATCTTTGCACGCATTCAGAGGATGTTACACTAGAATGTGGTATGTCTAGGTCTATTCACTACACACTTTAATAACTTTGTTATGATGTTTTAGAATATGACGGGGTGGAATACTCAAAGGTCGACACTGTCATTACAGATTCCTGCAGTGTCAGCAATTGTTAGTTATAATGATAATTTTAACCCCATTAGTTCTCACTATTATCATTTTAATTTCAATTATAGTTTCTGCAAGTGCTAGATCTATTATTGGTATAATCATTGGTTCCACTATATCTTTCTGCATTGTGTGTGTTGTGGCAGCCATTACTATTCCCATATGTATCTGTGTATGTATCAGGATGAGGGTTCGGTCACTGGGTACTAGACTTGGCAGAAGGCCAATACGGACAAGAGTAGTGGCCCCGCCTACTAAACTGGAAACGGAGGATGAGGCGGCCCCTTTCATTAACAATCAATCAGATGAGGAGGATATTTCGGGATCCACAGACAATGAGTATAACACGACTACACTTACTAAACAGAACCAATCTCCCTATGCCCCCTCAAGTAATGATTCCTTACAGCCACACCCTCATGATGGCTCTGCAATACAGCACCCTGCTGTAGTAAGCAGTAATTACCCCCAGCCCGTACCTGCCTCTAATCAATCGGCTGTTCCCTTTGGACAGTCCACACTCGAGCATAACAGTACAGAACAGCAACAGGCTTATACTATACCCTATTGACAGGCCCTACCTCGAATCCATGTACCTAGCCTAAAGAAGTACAAATTTTGTGCCAACTGAACTGAACTAATATATAGCTCACATAATCTCTCATTTGTAGCATTCCAAATCTATGCAGCTGGTTTTTATTTCATTATTTTTAAGTATTTCCTTATACTTTTTTTAACACAATAATAATCATATATATGAGCAATAAAATTATTATGGAAAATTGAAACATTATTTTTCAGTATAATTGTTAATATAGAAGTATTTACGGGTATAGTATTTTGATTGCAAACAAGAGGTAACTATGACAAAAAGACAGCGCGTTTTTTTTTTTCTTTCTTCACATTCCAGAATATTTAATTAATAATGTCGCTCAACCTTTTCATAGCTGTTTTGCCTTTTTATTTCACAATTACTCAGTGTTGTGAAGGGGCACGCAACATGGCTGGCGAAGGTCTTCCTGCATGGCTCTGCAATAGCCCCATGTACCCATATCGGCTGGCACAACATGGGAACTGCCCCCTTCATAATTTAAATTCACTTGCAATCAGTGAAACATATCATTATTATTATTTTCCCATGTAGAATAATCCATGACTTGCACACTATCTTGTAGTACATGTACAGACTAATTGACTATTATATCACTCATCTGCAATATAATATGTATGACTGCTGTGCTAGGCTTTAATTGGTGTACATATGGAATATCCTCTTTATAACATAATTATACTGATAATATTAGTTATTAATACATTAATATTAGTAGTCTAGTTTATAAGTTTTTTTAGTTATATTAATTAGGTCTAGATTGACTATTAAAAGATGAAGATGTTTTTGACTCGGTTTTTGATCACGTTTTTGATTCTATTCTCTGTTATTCACTACACCACTGCTGGTTAGTAAATAGTCATGGAGTATAGTTTGTGTACAATATTCTAACCTATTATATCTGTTTAGTCAGCCAAGGTACAGTGAGGCTCTACAGGAATGGAGTACCAGACACTAGCCAGTCCTGGTCCTCTGGTATTGTACAGATATACTACTCTGGTCAATGGGGCAATATCTGTGATGATTATAGCTTTGGATCTAATGAAGCTGATGTGATCTGTCATCAGCTAGGTTATACTGGAGCCTCTTCATATTCTAATACTGAGTATACAACAACGTAAGTCAAATAGCTGAATAATGGATGTGGCCTGGGCAGTTCCATTTATTACTGTATAACAGTTTGTTTTCAAGAGGTTTATATTACTGGACTGGATTATTTTTATATTTGCTGGGCAATATTAATTTATTGCCTACAACTGTTGTTTTGAAGTTGTTTGTGTATAATGGTGGTCTTTAATTTACATGAAATACAATATTATTAGACAGACAATGTTTATCATGTATTCTCATGTTTATATAGATGGGGTGTGGATGCTTCCCCTGGTGTGTTAGATAGTGTGGATTGTTCTAAATCATCATATCTGACTATAACTCAGTGTTCCTTTAATACTCCCTCTGGAGGAAGCTGTGGCTTTTATGATGATGTCATTGTGACATGTGGTGAGTGCTAAAAATAGCACACAGTTAATTACATTTGTTAAAATAATAATGGCTACAATATAAAAGAAGCCACACCCTCCAGTATTTTATCTTGTTTGTATTACAGAGTCCACTAGGATATGGGGCTCTCCCAGTACTGGTGATATCCGTCTCACTGGGGGTACATACTCCAACCAGGGTCTACTAGAGGTGTACTGTAATGGCCAATGGGGTACCGTCTGTGATGATAATTTTAGTCCAGTTGAAGCACGAATAGCCTGCAGACAACTTGGATACAATATTCACACAGACTATGGACACCTTTGGCAGTATGAAATAATACAATAATTATAATTATGTATGTCATACAGTACAACCTCCGATTGTGGACACTCTAAGAAAGGGACATAGTATAATAAACCTCTCAACAAAGGACACTTGTCAGTGCCCCAAATAGACTTGTTTAATACATTTTGACCTCCGAGAAGAGGACAACCTCTCTATAAAGGACAAAGCACTTCAATTTATATAGGGACGTCCCAAAGTGTCCTTATTTGGAGGTTCCACTGTATATAATAATTATAATACATATAAGAGCAGGCTATATGTGATTACAAGTATATAGTTGTTCAGATTTGACTTCATCTTTACGTTGATGTACCATAATCCAGATATTAAATTGTTCTGTCTTTACGCAACATGTTGAATCATTCATTACCCAAAAACGCAAACTATTACTGTATTATTATACGTGAACCTGTTGAAGTATGTTAAAACCAAACACGCCTATAACCATGCCTATAACCCCGTATGGAAGAAACTATGTGAAAAAGTCGATTACTCGAGAGAAACTGGGCAAGCATACAATATTCCAAGTTGTATTTAATCATTACTATTGTAAAGAATGACATTAGATGAAGGGCAAAGTCAAACTGAGCAAACTTTAGTATTATAATTATATTGCACTGTATAATATTTCTAGGCAAGGGTCTGCCAATCAGAACATTTGGCTACGAGATCTATCATCTAGCTGTTCACCAACAGGGAGATGTTTAACAAGCTGTGGCAGCTGCCCTACTGGTCCTGTTACTGGATGCAGTCATTACGAAGATATGACTCTTGAGTGCGGTAAGACATATCCTCATTCTCTTGATTACGTTCCAATACTGCTTATCCTCATTCTTGTTATTTCATTCTCATTTGTAGGATATAATTCCGTATACAATGGAGTGGGGACTGGTACAACTAGTACTGACTGTAGAGATACAAGTATGTTATACCAGCGAAAATGGTGATCCTTGTATCAATATAGTTTAAGCGTTAGTTTGATCATTTTGTAGCCCACCACTAAATGTACGTACATGAATTTAGGCTCATTAAAACTCCTTTTGTTGTTTTGTTCTTAAGCTACCGCTCCTACTGGTACAGTGAGGCTCTACAGGAACGGAATAGGTGATTTTAACCAGTCCTGGTCCTCTGGTATTGTACAGATATACTACTCTGGTCAATGGGGCAATATCTGTGATAATTATAGCTTTGGATCTGATGAAGCTGATGTGATCTGTCATCAGCTAGGCTATATTGGAGCCTCTTCATATTCTAATACTGGAACTAATACAGTGTAAATTAGTTTATAAAGGGTTAATTATTATTCATCATGACATTATAATTCATAATTTAGGTACGGTATTGATGAATCCATTACAAGTATGGATAATGTCTACTGTTCCACCTCCTCATATCTCACTATAACTCAGTGTTCCTTCAGTACTACTAGCTCCAGCTGTACCGACAGTAATGATGTCATTGTGACATGCTGTAAGTATAGCATTATAGTGGTCTGTTCTTTTATTTACTTTTATTGACTTCATTACAGACCCCACTAGGATATGGGACTCTCCCAGTACTGGTGATATCCGTCTCACTGGGGGTACATACTCCAACCAGGGTCTACTACAAATGTACTGTAATGGCCAATGGGGTACCGTATGTGGTGATACATTAAGATACACTGCTGCCAGGATAGCCTGTAGACAGTTGGGATACAATTACTATTACACTTATGGTTATTCTTCATTGTGAGTAATCATAACGTAATTATAATAAATGCCACAAATTGTTTAGGGTAATGATTAAACTTTGCAATGTAATTCCAATGTTTTTGTATTGGTTAGAATATTGTCCAGAATATAAGCTCAGGTCTCAAGTGATTGAGTTTGAATTGATGGGTGTGGTTTTCAACTGTTTTATGAAATTTGAAGGGCCATAATTTTTTTTTTAATCTTGGTGAATATCGTAAAGCCTAGCTGGTTCATAGTGTGACACAATTTTGTTGCGTTCCGGCATGATAATTATTGTCAATAATAATTAATTTTCATTAATTAATTTAATTTTTAATTAATTACTTTTGATGACATTAATGGGCTCTCCTCTCTTCGTCCCTTCCTATAGCTATGGTAATAACTCTCAAAACATTTGGTTGAAATTGGATAGCTTCACTGACTGTTCATATATCAATGATGTTTGCCTTACTAACTGTGGATTTTGCCCAATGGGCGGGGCTGGTGTCACCACGTGTAGCCACACCCAGGATATGACCCTCTCTTGCAGTTGAGTATTTAACGATTATTATAATACCATAGTTAATTCTCACTCTCCATAGAATATAGTACGTCTTATTCTAAAGCCCTTGCAACAGTTACTGGTGAATGTTACAGTGTTGGTACAGGTTAGTATAGTCAGTCTTGTATACACTATACACAGTGGAACCTCCGATAGTGAAAAACTCCCTTTAACGAAGACCTCTGTATATTGAAAAGATTTTGAAGTCCATTTCCCAATGATGAAACAATGTTTAAATAACCTCTTTTAAAATATAATCTCTGAGTAGTGAAGTAATTTATTGGTCCCAAAAGTTTCATTAATTCGGAGGTTCCACTGTACTGCCTGGAAAAGGAGGCAGGCTTGTGAGATTGGTTTTATGATTGCCATTAGGGTCAGCGAACCAAGGTGCAGTGAGGTTCTATAGGAATGGTGTACCAGACACTAGCCAGTCCTGGTCCTCTGGTATTGTACAGATATACTACTCCGGTCAATGGGGCAATATCTGTCATGATTATAGCTTTAAATCTGATGAAGCTGATGTGATCTGTCATCAGCTAGGTTATACCGGAGCTTCTTCATATTCTAATACTGGAAGTAACACAGTGTAAGAAAGGGTTAATTAATTAGTTATGAATGGTATAATATGATATTCATTTAGGTACGGTATTGATGAATCCATTACAAGTATGGATAATGTCTACTGTTCCACCTCCTCATATCTCACTATAACTCAGTGTTCCTTCAGTACTACTAGCTCCAGCTGTACCAACAATAATGATGTCATTGTGACATGCTGTAAGTTGCATTAATGGTCTGTTCTTTTATTTACTTTTATTGACTTCATTACAGACTCCACTAGGATATGGGACTCTCCCAGTACTGGTGATATTCGTCTCACTGGGGGTACATACTCCAACCAGGGTCTACTAGAGGTGTACTGTAATGGCCAATGGGGTACTGTTTGTGATGATAATTTCTATACTATGCAAGCCAGAGTAGCCTGTAGACAACTTGGATACAATGCATACAGTAACTATAATCAACTCAAGGCACTGTAAGTATGTGCTTATCACAGTTAAATAATAGCATAGTCATGTTGACAGTTCATTAATTATTCATCTAAAACCAATTAATACCCAGGTTTTAATTAATATCAATTAATATTAATTGAATTTTCTTATTTTTAGGCGAGGTACCTCTACCCTGGAGATCACTATGTACAGTCTCCTTGATTGCGATAGTTCCAGCTCCTGTTTCATTAGCTGTGGCGGGTGTTCAAGGATAGGCAATGATCTATGCTCGCATTCAGAGGATGTTACTCTATCATGTGGTACGTACTTTAGGAAATTTATTCTATATAACTTACTTTATATAATTATTTTTGATTGTTTTAGAATATGACGGGGTTGGATACTCGAAGGTCGACACGGTCATTACAGATTCCTGCAGTGTCAGCAATTGTTAGTTAATAATAATTATAATATTAATTTTAACCCCAATAGCACTAATATTATTATTATTATTATTATTATTATTATCCATTATATAGTTCCTAGGAGTGTTATTATTGGTATATCCATTGGTTCCGCTATATCCTTCATTGTGTGTGTCGTGGCAGCCATTACTATTCCCATATGTGTTTGTATATGTATCAGGATGAGGGGTCGGTCACTGGGTACTAGACTTGGCAGACCAATACGGACACGAGTAGTGGCCCCACCTACTAAACTGGATACAGAGGACGAGGCAGCCCCTTTCATTAACTATCCATCAGATGAGGGTATTACGGGATCGATAGACAATGAGTATAACATGACTACACTTACTGAACAGAACCAATCTCCCTACGCCCCCTCAAGTAATGATCCCTTGCAGCCACACCCTCATAGCTCTGCCCCTGTTGCAGTAAGCAACTACCCCCAGCCCACACCTGCCCCTAATCGATTTGTCACCTTTGGACAGCCCACACTCGAGCATAACAGTACAGGATAGCAACAGGCTTATACTATATCCTATTGAAAGGACCTAGCTACCTTGAATCCGTGCACCTAATACTAAAGAAGTCAGTACAACTTTTGTGCCAACTGAACTAGTAGACTATAATCTCTCGTTTATATTAATTATGTAGCATTCCGAATTGCATACAGCTGGGTTTTTTTGTTTCATTATTTTTATGTATTTATATTTTTAACACAATAATAATCATCAGCAATAAAATTATTATAGAAAATTGGAACAATTATTTTTCAAAAATGGCTAATTAATCTATTTCGTTAAAATAGAAGTATTTAGGGTATAATATTTAATGTTAATAACTAGACTAGATCTATGTATAAAAAAAGATTTTTTTTTTCTTTCTTCATATTCCAGTAATTCCAGAGTAATTAATAATGTCTCTCAACCTTTTCATAGCTGTGGCATTTTATTTCACAATTACTGTTGTAAAGGGGCAAGTAGATTGTTCACATCTAGCTGATGCTGGTCACTGTGACTTCTACACTCAATGTGTGGAGGCCAGGTTCCAGTGTGGTGCTAATGGATACCCTCTTGCCTATGGGGACAGGTACTGCCGTCAATTTGAAGCAGAGAGGGACTGCTTCACATTTCAAGTAGGTACTCAGTATAGTGTGGTATGCATCATGGCCTCATGCAGCTGGCCAACCCATGCATGCAGGCCGGGCCCTGGCAAATTCAAATGCATGGATGTAATTATCTTGTTAAAATTTATATAGGGTCAAATTTGGATACAAAATACTAGATCCTGTCTGATGAAGGCTATTCTGAACAGTCAGGTTTACAAATTGAACGGGACATGTGGTGAATTGGAGACATTTGCCTTTAACAGCCACCCAGCTTGCTACACCGATAATGGATTCTGTTCTTATATACTTCTGAGTTTTGATAACTTGCGTTGTATGGCTGTCGATGTATTCCAATGGTCAGATTTCTTCAATAGACAATCAATTCAACAAGTATGTTATACAGTATATATAGTGGCCATTCATATAATTGGTCATATAAAGCTGGCTTTATTTGGTATTAGATTTTCGACACAGCAACCCGATGCACTAGGCAGGCAGCTAATAGCTTCTTATCTTCAGTAGATGATTGGATATCACGAGCAGTGCGGTTTGCTACAAGTGAATTACTTGAATATCTGAAAGAGCTCCTTGGAGGTATAATTATATTAATTAACTCACTATCCTAGATCTATTGTTTATAATAGGTTGCAGATATGGTCTGGATATTATGCTAGTATTGGATGCCTCCGGAAGTATTGGTAGTACAAACTTTACAACAATGAAAAATTTTATTGCAGATGAGCTCATTCCCAACTTCAATATTGGAGCTGATGATACACGAGTGGGCGTTATTAGATTTTCAACGTATGCTTCGATTGTGATTCCATTGGGGTCAATCAATGATGCAACACTCTTACGAAGTTCCATTAGAACTATTGGTTATACTGGCAGAGGAACACGAACAGATTTAGCTTTAAATCTTTCAATCACAGCATTTAGTAATGCTCGCATCAGCCAAGGTATCCCTCGAGTAGCTATAGTATTCACTGATGGCCAATCCAATGAACGAGCTTTAACTGTTCAAGCTGCGCAGTCAGTTCATGATGCCGGTATAGCTGTGTATTCATTTGGTATTGGGAGTGGCATTGACATGACTGAACTGAATACAATTGCTTCCAGTGCTGGAAACGTTTTCCAAATTGCCAGTTTCTCTAGTACTGAGTTCACAAATATACTACTCCGACTGGAAACAGCAGCATGTACAAGTAAGCAACTGCATGAGCTTATAAATGTGATCACTTTATAGTGCATGTAGACATAGTACATACTGCATGCTCTCAGTTTATTGTATTAATATTTCATTTGATCCTATACAGCTCCAGCTATTGCTTCTATAAGTGATCCATTCGAAACTTCCCTGGAGATGGGTCGGTCTCGTCTACTGCAATACCCCTTCCCAGCAGAAGAAGGCATGACGTTAAAAATAGAGGTCACCACAGGAGAAGTACAAGTCTTAGGCTCATTCACCATACGAAACCCCACAGCACTAACAGCTGATTTTACCATCCAATCCAGTGATAGTATCGATTACTACATCAGTCCCGATCTGTACCAGTCATCTACCAGTTCCACTGGTACAAGTAATCGGCGTCAACGGCGTCAGGCTGACCCACAGCTGTCCAATAATGTAACAGTTGATGTCGATGTCTACCTGTCCATATTGGGTCTCCTTAACAACAACACCTTCGCTTTGAATACAACATTTGGTGACACTACAAGTGCAGGTATAGGGTATGCACATGTGACAATTTCATATAAAATTAATGTTTTAACATTGTTCATTCATTACTATATAGCTTTAGGATTGAAATCAGTTTACCAGATTCCTTTATTTGCTGTGTTCTGTACCTTGATGACATTACTGTTGCTATGAGTGAGACATTAGTGTACTGCTATATGACTATAGCTTATATTGAGTGTATGACCTGCTTAATCAATACTGAGTATTATTAGTATAGTATATGTACTGCTTAGAGTTTTCAGTTGTTTGTCAATTTGATAATTAAATTCATTTTCCCATTAATTCCCATGCACACAGCTATATACCAAGTAATGATACACTCCTTATCAGCTACCAATTAAACTATTAGTTATGATAATAACTTATACTCATAATACTATATATACAATGTGTGCAGATTATATAACAATACCTGTTGATATATCAGCTATAGTCATTATAAGAAACCAGATTGACAATTGACATTATTATAGTACTACTGATAATCACAGTCTTACAGATAATCACAGTCATACACATGCATGTATAGTGCACCATATGGTATTTTTTTTCTTTCATGCATATACTATATATAACTATATTATGACTCCAGTTAAACAAACAGTCTGGTATGCAACAGCTCCTCTGGTTCATAGCTTGTTATGTCTATTGCTCTACAAACGTTATTTACTGTATGGACAACAACCAGCCATGCAGTGATTGAGCTTCCTTATATCATTTATGTATGTACATGTAACTGGGTATGCGCATGCATGTATGGCCTTTTGAATAGCTATAAAACTTCATTCCAGCAATTAACAGCCACAGGTTTATTTTTATACTATATATACTAAACAAAACCAACCTCTGTACGCCACCTCAAGTAATCAGCTTTGTGATAGCGACACCCTCAAGCTATTAGCTGTATATACAACACCTACTGGTGTAACCACCCACTTTTACTTACAGAAAGTGGTCTGGGGACACACGTATTCGGTTCTGCTGGAATGTTAATTATTTCAGCAGGCACGTGATCAAGCATACACATGTTGCCTTATAATTAACATTCCAGCAGAACCGTTTTGGAATACGTGTGTCCCCAGACCACTTTTAGTAATAAGATACAATGTTGTTATTATTCGCATGTAATTCTCACAATACACGCACAGCTATGCTAAATACATCACTCATTATGCTATACCAAAACTATTTGCTATGATAAATAAGCGACCGTCAGGAAAGGCTACAACAATACTGATTGTAATGTATACTCATAATAATTGTAGTATACCACTTTGTAATAATTATAATCTCATTATGCAATACGAGTACAGCATATAGTGGTATAATCCTGGTTTTTTTCCTTCGTATACTACCATATTATATACTCCAGTTAATCCATGCATGCAAAATAGCTCCTTATCAGTGCCTCTATTTGCTCTACACATGTGCTCTGTCTGTATGGGCGAAACCAGCCTGGGATCTAGCGATTTCCTTACCATGCAATCATGCAGCTAAGCATTCATAGCCTTTTTAAATAGCTATATATTGCCTGTTTGTAAAAACTTGATTCCAGCCGAAAACAGTAGGAACATTATACTATACTCAGTAGACTGGTGGGAACCAATCTTTGTGCCAACATATGCCCTATCAATAATGCAAGTCGGAATGGCTTTGTGACAACAGCATGCACCCTCCTACTACAAGTAATATACAGCACCCAGGTTACAGTGAGCAGCTACCCTTCTTGGGCAGTCAGAAATTCAGTTTCATTTCTTAATTAAAAGTAAGCTTCAGTATGCATCCTATTGTACTGTAGTTTATACTGTAACCTGCTTTATATAGTGCATGGATGATTCAGCACATCATTTCATCTGGAATTCTGGTTCAGCTGTACTTAGTGAGGCATCAGAGGCAATAAATATTACTGTTTAGCAAGTAGCAACACAACGAGCCCCTCCCCCTTTTTTTTTTGAGCTAGCTATGCGGGGGCGTTAAATTAGGCCGGTATAAAAGGAGGTGTAGCTGCTAGCAAGAGGCATTTTACAAGCAAACTCACATGTCTCTTTATCTTTTCATAACTGTGGTGACGTTTTACCTCACAGTTACTGCTGTGAAGAGTCAAGCTGCGAACTGCATAGCTCTGGCTAATGCTGGTGACTGTGACTTCTACACTCAATGTGTGGAGGCCAGGTTCCAGTGTGGTGCTAATGGATACCCTCTTGCCTATGGGGACAGGTACTGCCGTCAATTTGAAGCAGAGAGTGAATGCTTTACATCTAAAGTAAGCTTACTTTTAGATATCATAACTATAAATAGATACCTAATTTACACTTAATAACTTATAGGGCCAAGTCTGGATACGGAATACTAGAATATGCCTCATGAAGGCTATCCTAAACAGTGAGGTTTACCAATCAGGTGGAACATGTGCTAAATTGGAGACGTTTGCTTTTGAGAGCCATCCAACATGTTACGCTGATAATGGATTCTGCTCTGATGTACTTTTGAGTTATACCAACTTAGGTTGTATGACTGTTAATGTACTTCAATGGACTGATTTCTTTAATAAACAATCAATTCAACAAGTAAGCTAATACATGATTGTAATACTATACAATAGATTATGAGCTTTCCAGCAGCTATTAATTGCTTACAGAAAACTTAGCATTATGGTTAATATACACTGTGCAGGCCTGATGTAGAGCACTTTAATTTCTTTAAGTTTTTAGCTATTGAATATATTATTGCTTGTTATATAGTGTATGTTTCATTATTAGGTTTTCAATGCAGCAACCCGATGTACTAGGACAAATGCCAATAGCTTCCTGTCTTCCGTAGATGGCTGGATATCGAGTTCAGCAACAGCTGCTGTAACAAGTCAATTCCTTCAAACTTTAAAAGATCTCTTTGGAGGTAATCTATAGTGTCTATACTATATACTATATACTAATCTGTTGCATGCATGGCGTAATCATTATCATGCACTACATGTATACAGGTTGTGGATCTGGTCTGGATATTATGCTAGTATTGGATGCCTCAGGAAGTATTGGTAGCTATAACTTTATAAAAATGCAAAGTTTTATTGCTGATGAGCTCATTCCCAACTTCAGTATTGGAGCAGACGATACACGAGTGGGCGTTATTAGGTTTTCAAGTGGTGCTTCGATTGTGATTCCACTGGGGTCAATCAATGATGCAACACTCTTACGAAACTCTATTAGAAATATTTATTATACTGGCGGAGGAACAGCAACATATTCAGCTTTAAATCTCGTACTGTCAGCACTCAATAAAACTCGCACAAGTGAAGGTATCCCTCGAGTAGTAATAGTATTCACTGATGGCCTATCCAATAGTCCAACCTTAACTGCTCAAGCTGCACAGTCAGTACATGATGCCGGTATAGCTGTGTATTCTTTTGGTATTGGGAGTGGTGTTAGCTTGACTGAACTGAATACAATTGCTTCAAGTACTGGAAACGTTTTCCAAATTGCCAGTTTCTCTAGTACTGAATTCTCAAATATACTGCTTCAATTGGAAACAGCAGCATGTACAAGTAAGTATACCATATTATGATGCAATCTCCCTTATGTTTTTTTCTCCTTGCATCTACTGCTGTAGCTCCAGCAATTGCTTCCATAAGTGACCCATTAGAAACATCCCTGAAGATGGATGAGTCTCGTCTACTACAATACCCCTTTCCTGGGGAAGATGGCATGACGTTGAAAATAGATGTTTCATCTGGAGAAGTACAAGTATTAGGATCGTTCACTGTACGACACCCCACATCACTAACAGCTGATTTCTCTGAGCAGTCCAGCGATTCCATCGATTATTACATCAGTCCTAGCCTGTACCAGTCCTCTACAACTGGTACAGCAGATAGTCGGCGTCGAAGGCGTCAGGCTGACTCACAGCTGTCCAATAATGTTACAGCTGACGTCTACCTGTCCATTTCGGGTCTTCGTAACAATAACACCTTTTTACTGAATACAACATTTGGAGATACAAGTACTAGCGCTAGTGCAGGTATGATTGAAGTGCATGGTATGAATTTTAGTCATGCTTCCATAATGTTACAGCTTTTAAACATATATATCTTTAGGGTTGAAATCAGTTTACCGGGTGTCTCTGTTTGCTGCTTTCTTTACCCTGATGACACTATTGCTCCAGTGAAACTAAATCCAGCATATAAATTAATTGGTAGTTTAAAATAACAAATTTGAGTGTAACACTGAAACACTTGTTTAAGTTTACATTTTTTTATTTCTATTTTTTCCTAAACAGGTGCACAATTTTTGCTATCTTACACCAAATTGATTAGCTTTTGGTTTTGATTTTGACAGTGCTTGCGTGAACTGTTTTTTATTAAAAACTAAAAACAGATACATGGTATGCATGCACACGCCACTAGTAAATAGTTGTCAATTCTGAAACAGAAAAAAAACTGAATCAACTATAAAGAATTTGAAAAAAAAAAACAAGCCTATAATAATATTATACATCTATACAAATAACTTCAAACAGAAATACAGATATCTAGCTGATTGCATGAACGTTTCAAATACCGGGTGCATGGTCTGGCTTTCGGCAGGCCAGTGAAAAAAAAAGCAATACATACATGGCAAGAGACACATCATCAGTGCTATTGATGTGATGCACATTATTAACATGTCCGTCATACAGACACAGATATTATTATTGTGTGTTAATACTATGTACCATGCATGCCCGGCACTATGTATATATACCTATTATTGTATAGCCCTGCTGAGGATTCCAGTTTGAATTCTGTCCACAACAGACTGAACGAAAGACAGAAATCATTTCCTTTATTAATTATCCATCATGATATGCTTATACCAACTACTTCCTGTTCCCTTGTGCCCTTCTCACTACAATATACTACTGAATCTGGCATGCAGCATGTGATATGACAGTACGAGTTTAGGCCTCCATACACTATTAGGCAACTTTATTGCTGGCAACATCTTCCCTGCAACAAAACTTCAAAGGGTAATTGCCCAAATGTTGCCAGAATAGAAAGCCTTTCTATTCTGGCAAAATTTGGGCAACCCTTTGAAGTTTTATTGCTGGTAACATGTTGCCAGCAACAAGTTGCCTCAGTAGTGTATGGAGGCCATTATATAGGTCATCAAAAAAAAAAAAAAATTGGAGAGCAGCCCCACCCATCATAGGGTTTTAATTTTAGCTACGCCCACTTGCAATAAAAATTCGCTTAAATAGAACATTTTAATTATGAATATAGATCACTAGCACAAATGCTCTGATCTTTATGGCTTCTATATGACAAAGTAAAAAAGATATTCTTATACAGAAAGAATATGTAAGCTATAGTATATTATACATTCCTTTGTGTGTTCCGTGAAATGAATCTTCGGTTCTTTTCCACTGAATAACCAACAGTTTAAAGCTACTGAATAACCAACAGTTTAAAGCTACAATAGAAAAAAAAAAGAAATGCCAGTCTTCAATACTATCATATTGTGAGCATGCACTGTTACTTTATTATACACAAATACTTTTATAGCTGTCAATATAGTTGTCAATAGAGGGTACAGTGTATGTACAGGTAATATCTATTACATAGCACAGATACTCTTTCAATAGAGGGTATACAAGGTATGTAAATGCAAATTGGCAAAAACGGGGGGAATGCGTTTGTGATTAGCATGTGGTCTCGCGCATCCACATGTGTAAATAATTGTACAATTCGCAACTATAAAAATCTCGCAATCAAAACCCAGCAGCCTACAGAGTACACAGATACTCTGTCAATAGAGGGTACAGGCCAGGGTATGCATGTATATGTAATACGTGTTATAGTATACTCTATCAATAGAGGATACAGGGTATATGTGTATGATGTATTACCTATGTTATGTATACACATTTACTCTATCAAGGGGTAAAGGCATGTACATGCATGTATAATATTTAGAATACACAGATGGTGTATCAAAACTTACAGTTAATAAATGCACTGAATAATTAAGGTGCAGATCCCTTGCTGCAAGCTTACCGTCTAAAATCAGAAAAGAAAAAAAAGTCTGAAAGAGAGAAAAAATAAAAATAAAAAAAAATAACATTCCCTACAGCCGGGGTCAAACTCACTCAGGAAAAAAAAAACAACCATGCAGGATAGTCTCAAATCATGCAGGTACCCCCGTGCATGTTAATATTTATAATGACTTTAAACTGCATGATAACTAACGAACATGCCAACTACCGTATCCCTCAGGATATTAGTAACAAAAATTTTTCCTATAATTGCATTAAACAAATCATAATTATATTTAAACAAGATCAAACTAATTATAATAATTTATACTTACAGCGCTTATAGAAGAGTTTTTGGTTATACAATGTACATGTACTAAGCTATATACAATGCAGTACACAGCAACATAAGTAATACACTCCTGTATGAAACAAATATAGTTAAACAACATCAAACTAATTTAAACGAATTGCAGTGCTATATGCTCACTGAAAGGTTTCTTGTTACTTAGCTACAGCGCAGTAAACAATGACATAAGTATAATACACCCTGCAAATATACTAAACTAATTAAAATAACTTACAGCGTTATATAGTGCTCACTGAAAGGTTTCTTGCTATATTTAGCTACAACATAGTATAAGTAATACACCAAATTATATAGTTAAACAACATCAATTAAATAAATAACTTCGTACAACACCAGTGCTCACTAAAAGGTTTCTTGAGGCTATTTAGCTACAGCATAACGTCTATAGTGAACTAACATAAGTATACCACTATTATGAAATTAATATATAGTTCAGCAATTAGTCAATGCTTTCACTTCAGCTTTGTCATAGTGTGATACTGTGCTGCCTCTCAGTTGTGTATCAGTACCATATACCGCGGTGCCCCTTCCATGCACCGGGATTCCTGGAGTATGAATATACATGGGTGGGCTGAAACAGGGCCGGGGAGGGGGGGGGAGGGGGGGGGGCTATTTTAAAATTCACCTGGTTATGAAGGGGGTGCTTATATGATCTATAGTAAATAAAGTAACATTCCATGCATTCACATGCACCCATAATTGTGCTGATTGGAATAGTCCCTTCTCTTGTAACATTGCACTCACTACACAATCTGAGAATTGTTTTTATAACCTGTATATACTGAGTAGATAATCTCACCCAATAAGGTGACAAATAAATGTTGATTTTTTATAGGGAACATTAATAACCATTAATTAATCATTATTATAATTGATTTACCCCTGAAGAAAATAAAAATTACTGTAAAGTTAACATTATACAATCAGTGACATTATTAACTTCCTCATCAGGCTCCTGCTGGGACTCTAGCCCGACTATAAAAAAATTAATGTCTTAGAAATGGCAAGACAGATCAAGATTGATGATTGCTGCTTCATATTTATTATGATCCTTGTCATTCCCAGCATTGACTGTAGCAATGATTACCACTCTGCTTTACATCGAGTGATGGAGGGTAATGCAGCCGCCGGCCATACACTTCACCGTCGTGAAACATCTGAACAACGTGAGATTCAGTGTGAGTCAATGTTTCTCAATGACACTTACCAATCAAAATGTACAGCGGGGTTAAACAGCAGCTCCGATTCCGATTATTCATCACTCAATGCATTCTATGCCAACACATTCTGTGTTCCAGAGTGTGTTGATCCTTACCTGAATTACATTCGCTGCCTTAATTACTCTGAACCAGAAGAGGAATATTATATACAGCTCATAAAAAGTTATACTTGTGGCAAAAATGAACGTGGATATTTTTGTCCTGTTCAGCTTTTGAAAAACAATACTGAATATTTTGAGCTTCTTGTTCAGATCGTACTCAATTGCAATTTTAATTTTAACAACTCAAAATTGAATATTGATTGCTATAATAGGCCCTCTAATTGCTCCACAGCAGTTGAAGAAATGGTGTCTATTTTTGGATGCTGTTTAATGTTTAATATAAGCACCTCATGCCTTGATAATGTTGATCCTCCTCAACCATGCGAATATGTAGGCCTAAGTGGAGCTACCTCACTGTTGGCCCATCCACAAAGCCAGATGATGATTACTGTTATAATGCTTTTCGTTGTTGCAGTTTTCTCTTCTTTTGTTTGATTAAAGTTTTTATCGGAACGATTTGTAAACCTAAATAATAAATAAACCAAGTATATACTGCATGAGTACATATTTTCTACTCAGTATTATAGTTGAGCATCATAGCACAGTTTTATTTGTATTTTTGATATCTGATTCAGTGTTTTATTTTACTTAATTTTCTTGGTATTCTGTGGTACCTCTGATCATCATAATAGTTTTATTTTCTTTTTCTTTATATATTCAGGCAGTTTTGTACACATTTACATGTACACCTCAGTATATTATTTTAATAAGTGTATAGTTAAGTATATAGTATATAAGTATAGTTATACTTTTTATTGGTATCATATTCTATAATAGTTTATGTTTTAATTATGTCAAAATCATTAAAACTTGTTGCAAAAAGTGCGTTGCATGCTATAAAAGATTATTTGTTTATGCGCATACATAATGAATTGAAATATGTTGTGATGTAATCATAATTATTATTATAGGGCTATACTGCTGGCAAATGCAATTTAGTTTTTGCATGATCTGCATGCATGAATTGATTAGAAGCTCTGCCAATAATATAATGCTATTAAAGCCACATATAGCTCAGTTATACCCCCAGCACAATACATATGGTTTTATTATATCGTCATCTAAAAATGCCACGAAAACTGAAGCTGATCGATTGCCTCACTCAATCGATTACAATTAGATTATGCAAGGTAGTTGTTATGGACAGTACTGATGTAGCAATGATTGCACTCTGCTACTGTACTGTGACACATAAAGTGGATATTGCCTAAAGTACACTCCACCATCATGAAACACTGTATCCAATAAAGAGATTTGTCGGTGAATTAATGTTTCTTGCGTGACAATCTTCCAATGAAATTTGACTACCCTGACATCGAATACAGCTCCTATATATTTTGAAGGTTTTTCATCACTCAGTGCAATCATATCAAAACCTTTATACTCAAGTGCATCGAGGACAATCCAACACAGTATAGTTCTTCTTGCTCCATTTAGCAGTTAAGAATCTGGTTTCCATTCTTCCTTGCTAGCTGTTCTTTGCACTGTTTAGTATAGGCAGCATAATTAAGCAGTTCATGTGTTGATGAGTACTCAATACTATCATATTATCTACGATAATTATACTATATAATATAGACTCTATATATATACCTCCCCAGAGACATGCAACACAATTAACCTTAATTTAGGCACACAGTGATTCACATGTTGATATCAAGTCTAGACATGTTGATTCAAATCTAGATCTATAGTTTGGATCACATGAGTGTAGAACAATGCAATTAAAAGTTCACAATTATATAGTGCATATATATAGGGCTAAAGGTTAATTGTGTCCTACCTCCCAACTAACTGCCCCACATCAAAGGTTGGTAATTATTGCAACTGTCACAACTTTATCTAATATTCTTTTTTATATAGTGCCATAATTTTCCCCTTTGGCAGTTTTACTTTGATCTCTTGCTACGATTAGTCAATTATTAATAATAAACATAAATGGTTTATCCAAAATCACAATGAATGGAACAATCGACAGTATTAAATGTATACAGTCTCAAGAACATAAGTTGTGTACAGTACTGTTAATCAACTAAACTAATGTGACTTTATAAGCAACATAACGGCATGCATTAAGATTTCATTAATTAATTATTACTCTTAAATTAAAAAAAAATACTGACTCATAATCATGATTGGGCTGGGTTATAGTACCATATATAGTGAGCTTAAAACAATTAAGATGGGGAGTAAATCAATCAATTAAGTTTATTAGATACCTCAACTGTCATACCATTCATTGAGAATAATTGCATGCTCATCATGCAGGATATGGATTTTTAGCCCCATCCACTATATGGCCATAATCCATCATAACAATATGCATATACACAAGCACCATTATTTTTTATCTTCAGTTGTTAATCAGTGAAGCTAAAGGTATGGACTCTAATGCATCTCTGATTAACGGTACATTATAGTGTTACAGGCTGTACATTGTCTTTATACTTGTGCATGCTACTGATAACCCTGAACTATACATATATACAGTGTTAAAAATTTGCAGTATTTGAGCCAGTCGTCAATAATAATTGTAAATGGCAGAATAATTATAGATAGCCAGAAATAGCCTGAAATAGGCCAATACACATGCATTATACGGATTATAAAGACTACCTGTATATGACTATATTACTGTATGTATATCAATGAAGGCTGAGTAAATGAGTTGAACCAAACATAAAAGAGGTCAAAAGGGGCCGAGGTTATTTGATTCAATACACTGATTCAGAAGTATTACACTCAAGGATTATATACTGTCATTGCATGGTGTTAACTCAACGGTGAAGCAGGACATGCATGCAAGTTGACCATATTCATAATGTGCCATACTACATAATTATTATAATCCCCCTTTGCTAATATTAAATGGACTTAAACACTGTTAACTACTTCAAGTCTTGTACCGTATATAATTATAATAACTTGTGATTTTGTCTGCAACTTTTACAGAGGTATAAGGGGGCAAAGGGGACAGCTACAAACTAACCACTAACTTCCTCTGTCCCCTTGCCCCCTTATATCTCTCATGCACTGTCACTTAGTATATCTGGCATGCAGTATGACTGAGCTCATGCTAGTTATCCTATAGGTCAGGTGAATGCATGTGATATTGGAGCTAGGTCTTAGAAAAATTGAAGAGCAGCCCCGCCCATGTTTTATACTTAATTACTTATATATAAATTCTCTACTTCTAGCCACACCCCTATTGCAATAAAGTTATTGTAGTTTATTTTGCATTAACTTTAAATCGATAATCAATATGCGGGGGCGTTAAATTACATATAAAGAGGTGTAGCTGCTACATTTTTTCCTCAGTCTACTACATCAGGCAAAATATCATGATTCTTAACCTTTTCATAGCTGTAGTGACATTTTATCTCACAGCTACTGCTGTGCAGGGTCAGCAAGCTGTAGACTGCACAGCTTTGGCTAATGCTGGTGACTGTGACTTCTACACTGAATGTGTAGAGACCAGGTTCAAGTGTGGTTCAGTATTTGGTTATCCTCTTGCCTATGGGGACAGGTACTGTCGTCAATTTGAAGCAGAGAGTGATTGCTTTACAAATGAAGTAAGCTTTATACTTTTATTTCTTGCATGATTGATTGTAATTTACACATTAATTAATATAGGGTCAAGTCTGGATACAAAATACTAGAATATGCCTCATGCAGGCTATTCTAAACAGTCAGGTTTATAAATTAAATGGTACATGTGCTGAATTGGAGACATTTGCTATTGAGAGCCACCCAACATGTTACGCTGATAATGGATTCTGCTCTGATGTACTTCTAAATTATACCAACTTGCATTGTATGATCTCAAATGTGTTTCAGTGGACGGATTTTTTCAACAGACTATCGATTCAGCAGGTCAGTTTTTTTGCCTACTCACTCTGTGTACATTCTTGCCCATCAAGATGGCGGTGCGTTAACAATATTCATAATGTGTTAATAATTTCATGACTTCGCGTGCATGGCCATAACTGATGTGATAGTAGTTATAACAAGTCTATATTATATATTATATTACAGTCATTATTATTATGCATACAAAATACAACGTTATATACATTTTATAAGGTATATGAAGCAGCAACCAGATGTACTAGGCTAGACGCCGATAACTTCTTAGCCCTTGTAGATGGTTGGATATCACGTTCAGCAGGGTTAATCACAAGCGAATTCCTTCAAACACTGAAAGAGCTACTAGGAGGTATAAAATCACAATACTATGATTAATTCATTTTTATACTTTTTTAAATATATATAGGTTGCAGATATGGTCTGGACATTATGCTATTATTAGATGCCTCTGGAAGTATCGGTAGTACAAACTTTGCAACAATGAGAAATTTCATTGCAAATGAGCTCATTCCCAACTTCAATATTGGAGCAAATGATACACGAGTGGGCGTTATCCGGTTTTCAAGTACTGTTTCCACTCTGATTCCACTGGGGTCGATTAACAGTAGCACAGTTTTACAGAATTCCATAAGAAGTATTGGTTATACTAGGGGAGGAACACGAACAGATTTAGCTTTAAATCGTACAATCACAGCATTTAGTAATGCTCGCACAAGTGAAGGTATCCCTCGAGTAGCTATAGTATTCACTGATGGTCGATCCAATGAGCCAGCTCTAACTGTTAAAGCTGCACAGTTAGTTCATGATGCCGGTATAGCTGTGTATTCATTTGGTATTGGGAGTGGCATTAATGTGACTGAACTGAATATAATAGCTTCCAGTGCTGGAAACGTTTTCCAAATTGCCAGCTTCTCTAGTACTGAATTCACAAATATACTACTCCGACTGGAAACAGCAGCATGTACAAGTAAGCAGCTGCCATGTTTTGTTTTATTAAATCTGATGTTTATGTTGTATGTATATATTCTATTTTAGCTCCAGCGATTGCTTTTATAAGTGAGCCATTAGAAACAACACTGGAGCGTAGTGAGTCTCGTCTACTACAGTACCCCTTCCCAGCAGAAGAAGGCATGACACTTAAAATAGACGTTATGACTGGAGAAGTACAAGTCTTGGGATCATTTACCATACGAAACCCAACAGCACTAACAGCTGATTTCTCAGTCCGGTCGTCCGGAGATGGTATTGATTATTATATCAGTCCTGATCTGTATCAGTCTTCTACTGGTACTATGACTGGTACAAATTCGAACAGTCGCCGTCGACGGCGTCAGGCTGACTCACAGCAATCTAATAATGTTACAATTGATGCCAACATCTATCTGTCCATAATGGGTCTCCTTAACAACAACACTTTCTCTTTGAATACAACATTTGGAGACACTTCAAGTGGAGGTATATGTTGTGTATTATTATAATGGATTAAATAGCATAATTATACTATTATTATTTTCATTGGTATTAGCTTTAGGATTGAAAACGGTTTACCAGATTCCTTTATTTGCTGTTGTGATTGCCTTGATGACATTACTGTTTCAATGAAAACTAAATCTTAAGTATTTCGTTATTATAATAGACTTTTTGTTAATTTAAACGTGTGCAGTACGTACTGACATTAGTAGTATATAATTATCTAGTGTTGAGTTAAATATTTTAAAGTTTGTTATATTATTATGGTCATTCTTGCTCACACAATTATTACGTAATAATGTTCATGTTAATTGTACTCAGTATTGCACACCTCTTCTTGCATGTATCACTTGATCTGTTAATGGTATGATTACTATTTAAAGGATATGGTACACATGCATGCACATATAGTCTGTCACAAGCCAAATAGGTCAACAGCTTCAATGCTATGTGACTACTGTATTATACAGTATATAGCATAGTAAGTACCATTAAATACACGTACACAGTACACTACGATCAGCAATTAACCTAATCTATCTATTTTTTCATTCACTGAGTACAAACGTACGTCACATTACAACTGCACTGCTCAATAATAATTAATAATTCAAAGTCATTGTATATAATTCCGCATCATAATAAACATAAATTATAGTTAATATGAATAATAATACTTGAAGAATAGCTGATTCCCATGGTATAATATACAATTACAATAATCATTGATAAGAACATTATACACACTATTAGATACATACTATTATAAGCACATCAATGGTCAGAAAATAACTTCACGAATAATCGAGTATACAATGACAGTAAATTTTCACTGCATGCTGAACGACCATGAAGTATGTAATAAAGCAGATCACTATATGCGATGTAAACACAGCTGTAGAGAGAGATTGAGCTACTGGAGGTGGATCAATCTTGGTAATCATGGCAGGTTATAGTTAAGCTATGAGTAATCAGTATGCCCCAATCAATGGCAGCCGTAAGGACCTTCATTACATTGCCATAGGCTGTTATCATAGAGTGATGTGTTTCCTGGTGTAATGACGGTAGAGGTTAGCGAAATATCGTGAATTGTACATTCCAATTAGCAGTAGTAAGGTAATGTAGAGGACAATCATTAGTAACCACTTGTGCTTGTTGATCCAACTGGGCGGAGCATTCCTTCTAATATGACAACAACAGTACACAAATATATAAAACCTTGATCATGAACGTATAGTTTACTTGTATCACCAGGTTCTGGCTATGCCGACGTACCTTGTACTGTTTACCTGTTGAGCGAATACTAGAATGTACTTTAGTCTTAATAACTCGTTGTTTGTGACTACAAAATAGCGTTCCGGTATTTTCTGATTCAAAGACGGCTCCCCTCCTACTTGAACACGTGACCTAATAAAACAACATGCAAACAATAATAGCAATACGGTCGCATTTTCTGTGCCTTTATCCATTGTATGTACCTTATTTCAGGAGTGTCGACCACTTCACATACTGCCACCATGCTGCACATGGCCGGGAGTCTACTGTGCTTCCATACTGTAGCACTGGGACTGAAGTTCATACACACACCCAGATCAGTGGACAGGTAGGTCCCTTCACCATAAATACCAACCTATAAACATGGTATAAACTTAGCGGGTTGTACATACATGTGAATCTACCGCATTTAGAGTATAATTTTAATTACAAAACCAATTTTAAATAGCTTGTAAGATTGATCACTATATATTAGTAGTAATACGCCCACTTTGGTATCATATAGTAGTGATAAATGTTTATGGAAGGGTTTACGATAGCCCACAAGCATATAAAGACATACGTGTACTCACCCTGGACTAACAGAACAAAGCATCTATAGGCATATAAAGCAATTGCTTACACTCTTATAACAATATCCTGGATTTTTTCCCCCATACGCCCACAGTATCATATATAGTGGTGATAAATAGTCATGGAAAGGTTTACAATAGCCTATAAACATATAAAGACATACACGTAAGTGCACTCACTCTAGACTAACAGATTATTCAATAACATATCTGTAAGCATATAAAGTAATATTGCTGTCACACCCTTATAAAAACATCCTGAATTTTTTCCCAAAAAAATCCCCTGGATATACATACAGTATGTGGTGCAACTATTTTGGTGGTTTTAAGCTAAAAGTAAACTTCTAATTCATACAACAGTATAATAAAAAAGCTCATGATATTATATAGTACATAGTATATACCAATAAATAAAATAGGATGTTTTGGCCCTTGAGCCTTTATGGAAATTGTTCAAAAACCTATGCCATTTATGAATTATGATCCATAACAATAGGTTTATACAATATATACCTTGTTCATATGGCTAAGTAGGCCTATATGTGATATACAGTAGAGGTTCTCCACCCTTGTGCCATGGTATGCCAGAAATGTATCGTGCTCTTTCACTACCTCGCGCCGCCATCTTGAGTCCTGCTCTGTGTTGTATTCCAATTCGAATATCGCATAGGGCTTAACAGTGTGGGTGGAGCCAATGGTCTCTTTCTCAATGTCTGCAAACTATTTTGTAACAAGACAAAATAATTATAGTAACACTATTATCTTCTATATGCTTGCAATTATGGACAACACGTTATAAAGTAGTTAAAATGTATAAACTGCCACACCCTTATTTATTAGCCACACCTTTATTTATTAGCCACACTCATATCTATTAGCTATATACTCATCATTAGTCACCCCCTTATCATCAGCCATCTCCTTATTCAACAACCACACCCTCATTTATCAGCCACACCTTTAAACACCACATATTTATTAGCTACCTCCAATAGCCACCCCCTTATACTATAATTGGTATATCCCTCTATTACTATAATTGTGTATTCATCAGCCACACCCTTAAACACCAGCCACACCCATAAACACCACCCACATCTTTAATCTACCAGCAGCTATATCCTTCCTCCAAATAGCAAAGGACATCAGAATATTTCTATACTAAACCATATACCGTAGAGTCCTTTAATTTCACGGGTGCAAAATTTCGCGAGGCTTCCTGCTTTTCCTGTTTTGATTTGTGTTACCTAAAATTTGTGGCTATCAATTTTATCAGTACATCATAGTGTTGCTGTTTACCTAACAATAGCAGCTATACTGTATTTTACTGTACCTGTATAAACTGTACTAAATTTAGGAAGCCTCGCGAAATTAAAGGACTCTACGGTACCACATGCTTGTCGCTGACCTTTGACAAGGGTAGGGACCGCAAGACGAAGTTATGACCATTGAATAGCCAATCCAGTAGTGACAGGAACTTATTGTTGAGGGTGTCCTGAGTAGACAGCTGGTCCAATGATGGCAGAGTATCAAGTATAGCTCTCTAAATAAAAACGAACAAATATTATACTAGACCCTGCTTTAGCTTACCCTAGTCTCGTATGAAGCATTGACACTAGTTCAATATGTTATAGTAGTATTTACATAATTATGGGCGTGATTAGGTGCCAGCAGTATGCAGTTATGACTGATGGAGCAAAGTAACTATTAAATTCAGTAATATATAGTAACTAAAAGCCGGCTTTAGTTACAATGATAAAATTATGTTCACAGTAAAATTCATTAAGGGCATTACCCTTGGTGTGCCCAGAGGACCAGTGGCACCTTTGCTAGGAACCTTATAACAGTATGCTTACACTATGGGATTCCAGTGTCAGTATAACACATTCCACATAAGTGTTGTATTCTGAACTATATTCTAGAAGGATTTGCAAAAGCTACAGTTAATGTCAGTTATTGCGTAACAACACATACACTACTCCATTCACACAATAATTATTACAGTGCATACTGAATATATATACTGGTACTCATAAAATAGTAGAAAAATAGCAAGACCGTGCATGCATGAGACCAACCCACCCACTCAGCCGGCCCCGCCCATTCTTACCAATCCCTCTATGTCTTTATTGCTGTCTTCGAGTATGTACTCTGATGGGAAAGGCTTCAGCACTGTCTCGTAGCGATAACTAACAAGGGCAGAGTGGAAGAGAGTTACAAGACAGTCACACGCTGGCAGGTCTAGTGAAAGTCTGTCAAGGACACGATCCTTCACTCCCTTCTCAGCTCTTGCACCGCCACCAGCCGCCATTATGGGATTCAAACTGGACCTAGTAAGTCAAAACGAGGTGATATTAACATCAAAATACAAATTAGTTGGTAAAATAACGTACTTCCTAATAGCTACAGTACGTGCTTCACTACGATTGGTTCATTTTCTTACACATGTCTTGACAGGGTTAAATTTTTCAGTTAAATTTTTAACCCTTTTCCACTGGGTTAAAATAATAAATCAATCTTAACCCCTTCGCCTCATTCGAAAAGAAAAAAAAGTTGGTTGGAGCAGAAAGAGTGCTTGGGGGATAGTCGGGGATGGTTACAAGAGAATTTAGGAGAAGTAGATTCTTCAGTAACGCTCATCAAGTCAACATTCGGGACCTTGAAAGAAGACATTTTAAGGTATTCGAATTGGGAAGGTTGGTGGTTTGGAAAAGGAAAACTCGAGGTAAAGTGTAGGCCTCGGTGTAGGCTAAAGAACAAGCGAGCATAGAAGGTGTATATAAATGGTTTAGGTGGAAATTTGGAACTTCTTTAAAAGAATTTTGTGTGGTCTCTAAAATAGTGGCTTTATGTTGAGGAGAATCAGAGGTAGAGTAAACTGATTTAAACACTCGAAGTAGCTAGACATTACGGTGTAGTATGGGAATAGTGTGACCACCCCTGAGTTTACTTCTGAGGAGAGTCTCAGGGAAATCTATACTCAATACTTATGTAATACAGCAAATAATTTATATACACCCCAATCATGCAATTCATATAACTTGCATTCTTGTAATGACAGAATAAGCAAAGGAGAAATCAGACATACCTGCTTGATTACATTCCTAGAATTCTGTTTGTGTAACAAGTAGTGAGCCTAGCTCAGTAGGGGAGTTACCCGGGAGTACAGGGTTCCCTGGGCCCTTCCTTAGAAACAAAGATGCAGCAATACTAGATAATACATTGCTTTAAATTATTATCTGTATATATGTCATTATTTCCTCTCAATAGCTCTTAGTTCTTTCAATTGAAAATGCCGGTAGACTCACGAAGAGAGATATTTTTGGTTTAAGGTGAGTAAGGTATTTAAACTGTGACAAGCCCCCTTCCAGTAGCTGGCACGAGTATATATATATTAATATTTATATTGATAATTTGATCACTTTCCCTTTGCCCCTATAGTGACCCTTATGTCAGGGTTCGGTTCAGAGGTGCAGGTCAAAATAATTTCATCCCATTAGTTCCTAACACAACCAAAACCTGTAAAAGGGTATGACACACACACACAATATACACATACACACACATACACACAGCATACATACACACACATGCATGCATACATATACACATGCATGCATTACACTTACATATACACTGTATATACTGACAGTACGTATACTAGTACTTAACGAAATCTTCGAATACTCCATTTCAAGTTGTTAATTGAAAGTATTGCTGAAGGGTGAGGGAATTATTGCTTTAGTGAAGATTTGTTTTCATAAGTGTCTGTTTAATGGAGTGTTATTGTGAAGCATGATAGGTGTACAAGGTGTTTGGTTTATTAATGCAAGGGTTTAATGTAACAAATATGACTATGAAGACATGTATTGGATTGTGTGGTGTTGACCCACCTTATTTTGAAACTAGACACTTGATTGTTTTTCTTGTCTCAAATTTGAATTATTTTGCTCGTTTTTTTTTGGGGGGTACAAAAATGTCTGCAATACTTTCTCCTACAAATCCTAATATTTTAAGTTGTCATTTCATGTCTTGTGTTTCTTCTCTCCCTGTAACAGACTCTCGCCCCAACATGGAACGAAACTATGTATTTCTTTGTGAGTTACCAATAATCGACAATCATTTTTCATAATCCCATATCTGTCTCTCTCTTTCTATCTCTTGTATTAGATTGGTGTTGATAATTTCTCTTTAGTATTCGATATATACGATGAAAATATATTGGTTAGTTCGTTGAATGACTATAGAGTAAATAGCATGTAGAAGACCAGACAATATGTTAAACAGATGTATTGCCCGTAAACCTAAAATTGCCAATGACTTAAGGACTTGACGTTATGAGATTACTGGTTATATTATAAATACTGGTTATTAAGTTACTGGTTATTAAATTACTGGTTATATTAAATATCTGGTTATATTAAAACACTGGTTATATTGAATTACCTGTGACTCTATGTACGTCTACTGCTATGTATCTAATGCTATTTGCTACTTTAATAATAATATTAGTATTAATTTAGCTCCACTGAATGGTGTAGTTAAATAGTGTTTTCTTCCTGTTAGACTAAAGACGACCATCTTGGCAGAGCAATCGGCCATTTTGATCTGACAGGTAACCCTGATCTACCAGCCAGCGTAATCGGTCCGAATGTATGGGACACCTCCGGATGGAACGTACATAGAATGGAGCAATATCATTTCCGGTTGAAAACCAAATTCAGCCAAGAACTAATACGTGACATGGACAGTATACACGAACCTTACATTCAAACACTGAGGAACGAAATCAGCGCCAAGATGTCACACTCTCAGAAGGCAGTGTCTGGAAACTTGAAGATCAGTTACTCGTTCCTGATTCCTTCTTTACCGGAGACAGTGGCTATTTTGAGGACATTGAACGATGTTGAAGTCACTGGCGATTCACACCAGGACTATAGCAGGAGTACCTCTGTAGGAAGTAGTAGTAGCAGTGAGCAACAGGTTGGTATAGGGAATAAGCAATATGTTTTATAGTACAGCTTACCTAAGCTTACCACCATCCCTTTTAT
This sequence comes from Chalinula nematifera, assembly GCA_036873525.1. NCBI lineage: Eukaryota > Metazoa > Porifera > Demospongiae > Haplosclerida > Chalinidae > Chalinula > Chalinula nematifera. The sequence continues at coordinate 8,639 of JAYJLX010055304.1, read as the reverse complement.
ATGTACTGAATAGACCAATCTCATATATCACTTGCTCTTTTTATTTGCTATTTTTGTTATTTTGTTATCTTTTTTTTTTCTTTCTTTCTTTCTTTCTTCTCCAGCCTGGCCCATCGTCTTCATTAGGTAAGAACCATGTTACGCTAGCTCAAAAATATATTAATTTCCTTACACATTTGTTTAGGTTTTGAAGGTTTACAACTAGATGATGGTAGTGTTACGACTCAACCATCTTCTACTGGACAGAGTGGTATGTATAGTATTAATATACATGTATTTAATTACAATGCTTTTATTAACATCAGACATGTGTACATGTACCCTTATACCTTTATTAACATGTACATGTACTCTTATACAGTGGAACCTCCGAATAAAGGACACTTTGGGTCCCTATATAAATTGAAATGCTTTGTCCTTTATAGACAGGTTGTCCTCTTTTGGGAGATCAAAATCTATTAGACAAGTGTATTTGGGTGACAAGTGTCCTTTGTTGAGAGGTTTATTATACTATGTCCCTTTCTCGGAGTGTCCACTATTGGAGGTTGCAATGTACCTCTATTGACATGTACATGTACATAATTTAGATTTATGTACACAAATTCATTTATAATTATATATATATTTGTATCCTATCAGGTACTAATGAAGACCAGCAACCACCAGAAGGCTGGGAAATGGTAGTAAGTTTAGATATTCATAGATATTGTGTAACATGATCCATTGGGATAACCCAGTATGTATAGATGTGTCCTAGGCTTTTTTGCTATAGAGGGTGTTGTAATTATGAAAATTTCCTGTCTTTTCTTAAATGGAATGTACTAGAAATAGCTCTATTAGAATTACTGTAGTATTTTGTCTTATTATCACGGGAGTATAGTAATTGTACTGAAGTTTGTTCAGTTGAAATCATGTTCAATATGACTTCGTCCTTGAGTGTAATTAACTTTTTTCCTACCTTTAGCCTGATTCAGCTACCAGTATTCGAACTACTGCTTACGGTAAGTGCATTATGGTTTATGATTGCCACACCCACTTTCACGCCCACTTTATATTAGGTCTTGAGGCACATGATGACAGTAGTGATGAGGAAGAAGATCAACTACCAGAGGGATGGGAGGAGAGAGTGGTAAGAGAGAGGGATTAGAGGAGATGGTCCGGGTCGACCTATTTTATTGTAATATACCTGTCTTGTTTTGCAGGATTCTAATGGCCGTCGTGTGTTTCTAAACCATATCACTCGAATGACTTTACTGAGACGACCCAATCCCAGACAACCTGTACAGCAGAGCCAACAACCAGCACACCGAAGCTACCTACCCAGGATGAACAGCCATGATGTTAGTTGTATATAAATTATAATGTGATTTGTAATTTATTTCTGGCAGTTTATGTTTTCCATGTTATTGTTATTGTTTATATATACATGTACATTTATGTATACAATGCTCATTGTATGTTCCCTCCGTTACCAGGTGGCTGATGTGAGTGGTGATGAAGACTTTGAAGAAGTGGAGCAAGTCCCTTCACATGGTTCTGGATATAGTTTGGACTCCCTGTCATCAACACCCTCAACACCTGTAGTTATGCCCACACTGGAATCGGTACAAGAGGTATTGTAACAGTTACAGAGAGAATAAACAAATTCCTTCACTTGCTTTTTCGTTTCAGACTAATGTTCAGAGAGGTAGTGCTGCCTCTGACTCCACCCCCACTTCAACTGGAGCCACACCCACTTCAACTGGAGCCACACCCAATTCAACTGGAGCCACACCCAATTCAACTGCCACTCCTAAGCTGACACCTTTAGAGGCTAAAAGAGCTAGACTGGTTTGCCATAAAGGAATGAAATTGAGATTGTGATTATTTTTTTAAAAATTAATTTATTAGCGAGAGGGACTTCCCCCTGGATGGGATGTTGCTTTAACACCAGACGGGAAGACATACTATGTTGATCATTTCAACAAGAAAACAGCTTGGGTAGGATAAAAATTGCTTTTTTTATCTTTAAATTCTTCTCATTGTACAAAATTTTCCTTTCTGTTTTTTTACAGGACCGACCTAAAATGAAAGAAAGGAAGCCATTGCAAGAGGAAAGAGGAACCAACTCAGTTCCTGTTGAACAGGTTAGAGGGGAGGGATGGGGCGAAGAGGGGAGGGGCAATTAGGGGAGGGTTGAGTTGATGTATGATTATATTTGATTGTGGAATGTATTATTGATATTATAGGACTCAGACCTTCCCCCTGGATGGGAAATGAGGAAGACTAAAGAGGGACAAGTATACTATGTTAACCATAATGATCGAGTGACACAATGGGTAATATATGTTATTATGTACATGTACATTTAATCTCACAAACTTAATGTAATCAAAGACCAAAAACGAACAATGCAACGAAATAAAACAGGGTATTTAAAAAATAAAACGGAGGAATAAAAATATAATTAGTTTGAAATCTATAGTTTAAGTGTGATTGTCAAGGTGGCTCTCTGCCACCTGAAGATCAATGGCCGTGTTAAAAATTGGGGTTGTGTGTGATGATCTAGTGCCTCGGATACACAAAATAGTGGATCGTAGAAGTGCAAAACTCAGTCTGCATCGGATTAGGGACATAGTAGTCGAGTAGGGGATTTGTGACTTGGAGGCGATTTTATCGGCTAGGTGACTGTAGAGGTGTGAGGTCGTCTTGGACATACCTCCGGTAGATGAAAAAACGAGTGGGGTGAACGTTCCATGCTCGACCTCCCGAACGCGTTGTTCATATTGTCTTTTCTTTTCTGTCTCGTGCCTGTGGTATGTTTCCTGGATTGGTGTACGACTATTCGTTCTGGAGAATGGGTTGAACACCCTGACGTCAAAAAATGACCTTTCCAGTCGTCCTCCCCATACCCCATGTACATTTAATACCTAATGTTTAAAGGAAAAAAAATTATAGTGGTTGACCATCTCGGATGAGTCTAATACACATATATCTTTTTCTCTGAATCCAGGAGAAGCCAGGTTTAGAGAAGGAAGACTTGGGTCCCTTACCGGTGAGTGAATGGGCGTGGTACTTTAATTGGAGTGTGTGGATTAATTAAAGTATAATTTACGGTTATATGCTCTCCATTAAGAATACCATGGTCTTTTATTAATAAATTTTATGTATCTTATTAATATCATAGCCGGGATGGGACATAAAGCAGACAGCTGATGGAAAAATATTCTTTTTGGATCACAGTTAGTGTTACTAATCAACTTCTCTTATGTTTATTTACCTCCTTCCCCTCCCCATTCTGTCTTTTCCACTTTTTGTTTAGAAACGAAGTCAACCCAATGGGAGGATCCTAGACTACAGGCCAAGAACAAGCCAGTTCATGTACGAATAGGGATTAATTGGATTATAAATTATGGGAATGAAGAGGGAGGGGAAGGGGAATGAGAATGAGGATAATAGAATGGGAATGGAATGAGAGGGAGGGGAATGACAATGAGAAGAAGAGTAGAATGGAATGAAATGAGAGTGAGGACAATAGAATGGGAATGGAGTTACCTGAGAATTACATGTGCACATTTAAGCTATTGAATATAATATATTATCTAAATAAATATTATTTTAATAGAAAATGGAGTATTCGAGAGACTACAAACAGAAATACGTAAATTTCCTTCAAAAGATCAAACCCACGGGTGTAAGTATATGTACATGTATAACATAATATGTATTATTTTAAAACATGTTTGTAGGTATATTATTGTAGTTTATATTGTGTGTAATTTCTCATTCTTATTAATATTCATTCCTTAGACCGTGGACTCCCAGAAGTTTGAGATAACCGTACATAGGAACAATGTAATGGAGGGCTCGTTTAATTCAATCACTAAAGCCAAGCCTTCAGAACTGAAGAAACGGTTTTGGGTTAATTTTGCTGGTGAACAAGGCATAGATTACGGTGGATTGGCCAGGTATAGTTTATTGAGAGGATCCGATATGTATTAATTACATGTTGTAGACAGTTAGACATGACATCATTTCTACTACATTTATTTCTCTGATTTCTCTGTGCCCTGTAGGGAGTGGTTCCAGCTAATATCCCACGAGATGTTTAACCCTTATTACGGTCTGTTTGAATACTCTGCTAGGTTAGCTATTTAAATGTTGTAATGTGAATGATAACTTCTTTAGAAATGTTTCATAAAGCTGTTCTGTTTTCTCTCTCTTGCTCTCTCTATTAGTGATGACTATACTCTCCAAATCAATCCTGAGTCAGGCACATACAACGAGAATCATCTGGAGTATTTCCGATTTATAGGTAGAGTGTGTGGAATGGCCATTTATCATGAAAAGCTCATCGATGGTATGTACACTACACACACACTCACACATATACACGCATACTCGTGTATACACGCACATACACATATATGTACACATACAGTGGAACCCCTCTTAAAGGACACCCTCTCTATGAAGGACACATCTCTATAGAGAACACTTTTTTTCCCCAAAATAGCATTTTTTTCCTCTGTAGAAAGGACACCTCATAGAGGACACTTTTCTCCATCCCCAAAGTGTCTTTTGTATAGAGGTTCTACTGTATACATGTTTATTGTGTTCAGCTTCTGTTCTTTCTAATTCAACTTGGTTCGCTGTGTTACCTTTTTATGTCATATAGCATTCTTCATTCGTCCATTCTATAAACTAATCCTGAGTCGACCCATCACTCTTAATGATATGGAATCAGTTGATGTTGAACTGTATAATAGTGTTAAGTATATTAAAGAGAATGACCCAGAACCACTCTGTCTGACATTCTCGGTCAACAAGACAGTATTTGGAGAGGTTAGTTCTTCTTAGTTGACATCAAGTTGCTCATTTGCTCTGCTCAAAGCAAGCCTCAATCACTATCACCCAAACCAATAGTGCAATGTCATGCATGTATATAATTATCGTTATGTTTAATTATTAGGTAATAGAGGAGGAGCTTAAACCAGGTGGCAGTGATATTTCAGTAACAGAACAGAATAAGAAAGAATATATTGAGTAAGATAGTCTCATATTAATATATTGTGGTATATGTGTTCTTATGCTGATGTATTGTGTTCTTGTGTTATCGTAGTTTATTAATTAACTGGAGATTCACTAAACGAGTTCAGAAACAGATATCAGCCTTTAGAGATGTGAGTATAATAAATTAACTCACTATTATACTATGTGTGAAATACCATCATAGTAAAAACGAGCGAATATGTACAATAATAAAGTATAATTATATATAATTAGGTATAACCTTGGACACTGGGTAATCAACTAGAATTACTTTACTATACTACTGTACTATACTGTTACTACTCTATACCATACTGTTACTATATAGGGTCTATCGGATCTTATACCATTGGTCAGATTGCAAGTGTTTGATGCTAATGAACTAGAGGTATGCTATGTGAGAGGTCAATTTGTTGTGTTATATTATATAGTACAGATGACTGTTATTGTGTACACACAAGATATAGATACTATGGTGTATTGATACATGTATTTTATATGGTATGTTTGTTGTTTATATAACAGTATTTATTGGGAGGGTTGGCACATATTGATGTCAATGATTGGAAGAAGAACACAGAGTTGAGAGGATATCAGCCTAATGATCAAGTTATCATATGGTTTTGGAAGGTAAGGAGCCCCACCCCCCTCCCTCCAATGGTTGTATTAATAGTGACTGATAGCATATCTATACTGTAGGCTATAGAGAACTATGATGACGAGATGAGAGCCAGACTACTACAGTTTGTTACTGGTACATCTAAAGTACCCATGAATGGATTTGCCGAACTACAAGGTATATATAATGTACAATACTAATCGGATATGTGTAGTAGTTGGCTATGACAATGTTGCTACTGCCTGTTATCTGACTAATTATACAGAGTGAAGAATTTTAAATTAAGAATACATTATACATGTATTTAACTGCATATTAGAGGTTACGCACTTACGCTATGATTTTTTATTCTTATACACACACACACCCATCAGGTAGCAGTGGTCCTCAGAAATTTTGTATTAAGAGACTCGGTAATGTCCAGGAGTTCCCTAGAGCCCACACATGGTATGTTTGTTATATCAATGTAGTTATTGTTACTTATGAGAATGGGCAGATAGATGGATTCACATGAAATTATAATCTAGACTGCTTATAGAGGCAACAGAGCATTAGTTGGTTACTGTTATTGTATACACTATCTGATAATGATACTACTGAGTACATATCAGTAGGTTATCATGTATCAACCATATGGTGTGATCCTTATGACTAATATTTATATTTTTTTATGCAGTTTCAATAGAATAGACCTACCTCCATACACTAGTTATCACCATTTGAAGGAGAAGTTGAGGTTTGCCATTGAAAGTACAGAAGGCTATGCTGGTGTGGACTAATACCCGTATATATTGGCCATTATGCAATAGTTGCATTACAATGTATTAGCGTCTATTTTTTTAATCCTTATAATATTATGCAATAAAATTAATGAGTACTTTATATTTTTCTGTTACTGTTTTGATTAAAGTAATTTTGTTTTATTTGTTTCACATAATATATACCGCATTTTCTATGCATTGTTTTGTGCCGCTCTGATTTATTGTTGTTATTTATAATAATTATTCTTAATGATTTAAATTTTTGATGCATTTAATTCTTCTTGCTTAGCTTATTTGATTCATTCTGCTAGCTTGGAATGGTACGAAATTAAGTAATTCTATAATTAAATAACCAGGCACACTACAAAATGGCTGCAATAAAGGATGCCGGCTACAACTATATTCTTTAGGTAAGCTATGCACATATAATATTAATTTAAATAGATCTAATACATAACTGTATTATATTAATTGCATATGCAAGTGTACTCTATTAATTTGCCGCTATAATAATATTTATTACAGGACTTGCTGGAGTTAACTCATCATGTTGATCAAAACACACGGATATTGATGTAAGGAATGAAGTTGTCGAAAATGGTTTTGGAAGGTATGGCTGAGGGATTGAGTCCCATCCCCTAAAATTATTTGTGAATCATATACCATGTTGTAGCGATATAGTGCAGGAGATGTGATGAGAGTATAACCACATATAACGATAAATCTATCTACACTAATCAATTAAGCTGTATAGTTTGTATAATATAACTATACCAGGACATGTACATTGAATTAATAAGTTATATAAGAATGATAAAACTTGAAGTATATAGTTGAGCACATGCATGCAGTTGTATATTTGTTCCCGGTGTTCATGTACTGACCAATGAACAGTATATAGTGCGCAGCTCAAATTAGGTAAAGAAAACCTTAGTTCATTGATTTGTTCATTGCCCTATAGATATATTATCTTGGCATGAAATTTGATCCCTTTCTTAAAAATTTAATCTCTATCACTGCAAAAATAGATTTCAGTGTTATTTCAAAAAAAAAATTGTCAAATTTAATGCGTAAAGCATGACTCTCCTACATTCTTAGTTTACTTACTCACTATAATCAGCTCATTATCACCTGTGTGGCGTGGGTTGATGGAGACACAAAAGTGAGGAATTTCACAAAAATTAATATGGACAACAAATCCTATATCAACCCACGCCACACAGGTGATAATGAGCTGATTATATGAGTAAGTAAACTAAGAATGTAGGAGAGTCAGAAACACATGCTTTACGCATTAAATTTGACAATTTTTTTGTATTTGACAAAATGTTTAGTTGAATCAATAAGCTTATTTTTATAGTGATATAAAGTAATTTGACACCACTGCAATGCTTTACTATAATTTAGCATGCATCGTATAATGTTGTGACTGACCCTGCATGTTGCATTTGATGTGATTGACATTAAAAAAGTTTACTTGTAAATTTAAAACACACTTATAGGCTGTTTCTCTGTTTTATAGCTACTTTTTTACCAAATCTTTAATTTTTAATATAAGAGTAATGATACGAATAAATTATATACTGAACTGAAAATGCATTCAATTATATAGAGACTGAGACGAATCCCAAGAAGCTATAATTTCAGTACATTATACTGAGGTCCCAGGGCTGTCTCCTGTTCCTCGTCTGAAATCACATTAGCTGATGTTACAGAGTGTTCCCGTCATATATGGTTGTGGGCGAACATGACCTTCAATTATGCAATTATGCTGGGCCTGCATGTGTCACTTGCATGTATATGCATGCATGGTCATATAGCAGCACTTATTGTGCACATATTTATATCACATGCATGCACACGCACTTGATGTGTATGTCGCTTATTCCTGCCATGCATGCATGCGTGCCATGGGTCACCATTCATGCATATACATGTAAGATATCCTTTTAATTATATTACTTCAAAAGTATTCATTGGCAATTAAAAAATCATTTATTGCGTAAATAAGTTTATATCTGCATGAAAGTCCATGAAAAAAAACACAAGCATAATTAACTATAAAAGTAATGAAGCACCTAAATTTATTGATGTACCATTAACCGTAACACTTGAATTTGCTAGTTTTGCGTTAGCGATACTACCCGCTAGTTTAGCGTTAGTTATTGTACCTGGCGATATATCTGCGGCTACTACCGTACAATCTGTTATCGCTGCTGAACCTATTT